>OY294071.1:22753429-23045512 GCA_958510875.1 Endomychus coccineus
TTTTAATATAATACCTGCTAAAATTATTGATCCTGATACAGGAGCTTCTACATGAGTCTTAGGAAGTCATAAATGTAATATGAATATAGGTATTTTTACTAAAAATACTATATTTATACAAATATATATGTATCACTTACTTGAATTTAAATTAAAAAAAATAAAATCTAAAGAATAATTTAAACTATATAAATAAAAAATTATTAATATTACTGGTAAAGACATAAATATAGTATAAAATAATAAATACATACCAGCTTGAATACGCTCAGGTTGATAACCCCAACCAATAATTAAAATTAATGTAGGAATTAAACTAATTTCAAAAAATAAATAAAACAAAAATTAATTTATAACAATAAAAGTTATAATTAAAGATAATAATAATAATATAACTATAAAAATAGATATTTTATAATAATTATTATTTAAATAAATTTTTTCTCTAGCTAAAATTATTAATAAACAAATTCAAAATCTTAACAACATTAAAACATAAGAAATTATATCATATCCCATATTAAATCTAATATGTCTTATGATGAATCTAACATTAAAAAGAAAAAAAAGTAATAATTGATAAAAAAATTGAATTAATCAAAAATTTACTAAAAAAGATGAAGGTATCAAAAAAATTAAAAACAAAATTAATTTTATCATAAAATATTAGAAGAATTAAAATAGTCATTACCATGAGTTCGGATTATTATTACTAAAATAGATAATCCTAAAGCACCTTCGTAAATTCTTATATAAATAAAAATTATTCAAAAATATAAATATATAAATATCAAAAGGTTATGCTGCTCATTAATACATCACAATTGACATCGAAATGCATAATGATATTTGTATCTTAATATACAATCTATATCTGAATTATTAACAAGAATTAATGTGAATCAGTTTTGTTCTATATTTATCATAGCTCAAACTATTGTTGACTTATTCTAAGGATATGTTCCAATAACTATATAATTTGGTATACAATCGTCACGCTCTTGTCACAATTGAACACCTTTATCAAGGGCATCACCTTAACCTACCTACTGCTATACCAACCACAAACTGTATTGCAGTTCTTCCTTCAAATATTACTTCATCGAGCTGTCTGACAGGTATTGTTCTCTTTCTGCATGCCGTTCATGGATGTGAGACCACATCCGCCAATTTTGACCAAGGCAAAACCAAATGCTGCGCTGTACTTAAGAAAAATCCTCACGTAAAAGTATCAGTTTGATTGTATTTGTATCCACATAATTTTGAATCTTGTTTTTACGTTGGAACATTCATAAATAAATTAATATATTAATTATCAATATTCCTGCAATATGTGCGTATTTTGTGATTTCCCAAAAATAATCACAGTGTCACTGTTGTTTGGTTCAATAACTAAAGTCCGTATGAAATATCATAAATATAAAAGTTGTAGCAAATATTATATAATATCCACAACAATTTGTGTATTCGAATCATTGCAAGCAGACTTTTGAAAAGCAGTCGTAGTCTTAGACTACAACTGTGCTGTTCTCCTTCAATTGAATTGATGAATTATGTTTGTGAATGAATCTGAAGTTTCAACCATATACTCCATGCTGGAGAATTCCAGTCCCTAAGAGTGACATATGCAGTGTGAAACAGAAAACAAAACCTTTAAACCTTCTCGTTTCACATTATTGAGTTAATGTTCAAAAATTGTGACAACGTTTTCGAGAAAAAACTCCAGGAAACCGCCTCAGGTTCAACATTGTTTGACGCCGATTGACTCTTCACTATAGAATACATCTGTAATCTAAAATCAATTCAGCCGAGTGAGTAGTTTTAACGCATTCCAGAGCGTAGATTATTTATACAGTCCGTACTAATAGTAAACAATGTGCCGTATTGATCAAATAATTCAAACAAATATTTGATGTCGAACCCCGACAGAATAGGCAGCCTTGTATCGCTCATTTGTTGACATAATGAATCACTGCTATTTTTTGATTTTCAGATAAAACATATCACAAAATATTCCTAACATCGAATTCTTTTGTTCAGTTGAAATGAGTTGCACATTATTTTTATAGTACATTTCAACTTTTATTGTAATTTGACGTAAATGTTCCACAGCATATCATTACATTCTACTGATATTTTATGATATGAGAACACAATAACTTATGTCTCATATTTGATAAAACAATAGTTTTACTTCCCTCACTATTCGTAGTATTCATATAGTGCAATGGAAGTATTGTAATCAACCCAAAAAACGTTTCCCGGATTTTAACGGATATATCCGTTTTGAACATTTTTGAATCGATCTAGAATATTTTTCACGTGATGTCTGTGTGTGTGTGCATAACCCACTGTGAAGACAATTGCGCCATTCATATTGGACGTATCGATTTGAAATTTTTCATTTTTTCAAATGGTATAGTGTACATACATATACAGGGTGTCCCGAGTTTCAGTAGCAGAACTTCAACAATCGATAGAAACTTTGATTTTGAGAAAAAAAATTCTCATTAACATATATGCACAGACGCTTAGTTTTTGAGATACAGGATGTTGAAATTGAAAAAAAAAATTCATTTCTTGTGAATATCTCCGGAACCGTCTACCGTACAGAGAACAGCTTTTGTGAGCATTCTCTACTCATAGTAAGCTATGTTTTGTGTGATACAACATTTTTTTTTAGTCATAATTGGTGAAGATTTTGAAGGGGTAGTGGGTATTTTTCTCCTCAACTTCTACGCCACTCAAAAAACTATGGTTTTGAGACAACCGTTTGAACCGCCAATGTTTTCTACACAAAAAAGGTGCTCATGATTATAAGCTCTAAAGTTGACCGTTTTCGAGAAAAATCAACTTTTATGTTGAAAAACATGGTCAATTCTTACTAATTAAACAAAATTTATTCAAACGTTAGAACAAGTAACGAAACCAAAAAATTGACCATGTTTTTAAACATAAAAGTTGATTTTTCTCGGAAACGATCAACTTCAGAGCTTATAACTAGAGTACTTTTTTTGTGTAGAAAACATTGGCGGTTCAAATAGTTGTCTCAAAACCGAACATTTTCCAGTGGCGTAGAAGGAAAGAGAAAAACAACCACTACCCCTTCAAAATCTTCACCAATCATGACTAAAAAAAAAAAATTTATTGCACAGAACATAGCTTACTAAGAGTAGAAAATGCTTGCGAAAGCTGTTTCCTGTACGATAAACGGTTCCGGATATTTGCAAGAAACGAATTTTTTTTTTAATTTCAACACCCTGTATCTCAAAAACTAAGCGTCTGTGTATATATGTTAATGGGAACTTTTTCTCTCAAAATCTAAATTTCTATCGACTGTCGAAGTTCTGCTACTAAAACCTGGGACACCCTGTATATTACGAGATACAGGCGGAATTCAAACCCACATTAACCCACATTCCTGGATGTCCAGTCCAGCGTGCTTACCAATTACACTACTTAGGTCCCGTCAAAGTCTTATGCTTTTGTAAATATAAACTTCTGAAGGGATTGTAGATCATGCGATTCGATGCTGCGCTATAGATCAACAATTCACGCACATTCATCTAAGGTTCAATCGCATGATTGGCAATTACTCTGACAGTACTCATTCAATGACAGCATCCCGGTTCTTATATATTCCATTAGAACTGACTGAGGAATGTATAAAAAAGTTTAAGGTTTCTTTGTCTAATTGGCCAACATTTCGTTTAATTATTTTAAGAGATGTAGAATTGAATTTTCTGAATTATGGAGATAACTGAGATAATTTAACATAGGATTATAAAGATGAATAAACGTAAAATATTGAACCATAGGCGGGATGCGAAGCCACATTCCTGGATGTCTGGTTCAGCGTATTTGGAAATTATTTAATTAGGAAATTATTTATTTATTTATTTAATCTTACACTGATCAACAGGTATAAACCCAATTGAAGATCAGGACAATGCATAATAAAATTAATATACTGACAATTATTATCTGAATTAAATCTAAATAACCTATTTCCCTCACGTCTGAGAAGAGACAAACTCAAAAAGAAAAAGAAAATAGCCAGAAATATTCATAACAGCACTGTACGAAGAGGAAAAGAAAGAAGGAAGGGCTGAAAAATATGAATATTGTTTCATTGCAGTTGGCGAGCAATCTGTTTTAGGCTAGAATTGAAAATATCATATTTAGTATGAGTGTCATTGGTGTTATAGGCATGGCACATGTGAAATAATAGAGATAATTTAAGTATGTTAGTACCAGGAGTTTGGAGGTAGAAAGTATTTGCAGATCGCGAGTTCAACCGAAGAACTAGACTAGAACTGACTCTTTCCAGCAGAATGGGGCAGTCAATCACGTTATTTAGCAACTTGAACAAACTGGCCTGGAAAACATAATTATTTCTCCGATGAAAGGATGACATATTGAATCTATCTGACAGGAAATAATTAGGAATGCCCCTGAAATGATGAAACCGTCTTTCCTGAAGCACAGGTACTTCAAAAAGCGGTGATGAACATATTCCAGGGCATCTCTATGAACGGCATAACCAGGGAACCAAACTCAAGACGCGATCGCACAAATGTTACGAACAACAATTTGAGTGTGTCTATGTCTGAAAAATCACGACAGCCTCGAACGATAACCCAAAGTAGTTTGTTAGCATCCTCCATCACAGACTCCAGATGAGAAATGAAGGATAGTTTGGAATCGAAAATTACGCCAAGGTCTTTATAGGTTGCTGGTCACTTCAGGGTAGTACCGTCTACGTTGTAATCAAATATAGTCGAGTTGGTGTTATTTTTGTAAGACATAACGCAGCACTTAACATCAAGAGACAGCTTGTTCGCGGAACACCAGACAACCATCGGTCAAAACTTCTCTGAAGTAAATAACAATCGAATGTGAATTTGAAGACAAAAGAACATTTCAAAATCATCGGCATATAAAAGACTGAGTTAGACCTATTGATATATCAGAGACAAAGATCTTAAAAAACAGTGATCACAGAATTGATCCTTGATGGACGCCTGAAGAAGCAAGATATTCAACCAATCTCTGCCCTTTTATCACGACAAATTGCCACCTATTACTAAGATATGAGGCGATGGTAAAATTGGAAAACAACTAAGTGATGATAAATTTCAAATGAACCTTATAGGGACCTGGATGCGAAGTAGAAATAAGTAATCTAACTTATCCCGGATGTACCAGGGTGAAGAATTATATAAAACAATTATGAATTGAATCATTCAAGGAATTCAAAATGTTATGTATTCAGCAAATTGACTTGATTCTAAATGAACTTAGCAAAAATTCTACCGTAAACACCACAACGCAAGCCTAACTAGAAAACTTAGAAAGTCTTGTAAAATATGATCTAACTGATTCGTGAAATAGTCAAAGCAATATTTAACTTATGCAGCTACTGCCTTTATTGTGGTCAGTTTGATTTTTATAATCTTGAATAACCACTCCCCTTTGCTCAATAGGTTTTGCGATGGTAACTTTAACCCAATGAGAGAAAGGCTTGCCCCCGTCTAGTGAGCTGTATACAAAAGAACCTTTCTATTTTTGTGGACGGGGACTTTAATTTCATGACCTTCCTTGAAACTAGGTATGAATGAAAATTATATCAAGTTAATATTCTAGTTATATGTTCAGTATGAAACGACCTCGTCCTGCACGTCTTATGTTATGATTACGTGAATAGATTGTGGCTTCAAAGACAAAGCAGGATAAAAAACCATAGCAAGCGATCAACCTATCATTTCTAATTAGATCATAAATGAACTCTAAACTAATAATATTCTGAAATTCACTTGTTTCTTTCCGATCCTTTTTGGCAAATACGTAATTTGATAATTCTTATTGAAACTGTGAGGAACCTATTCCACCTTGTCGATATTTTGCAAATTATTATAACCCTTCCTTGACAAGGATGCAGACTTAACATCTCGCTTTCGTCCCACAGATACAAAGAACAAACTGTATTTATTTATGATGGTACGGTCTACTAAGAGATGAACTCATAATACTTGACTTGTCTGTAATAAGAGGCAACAAAGAATATCCTATTTTCATTCATGGGTGTTCTTAAAGCTAGCAATTTCTTCGATATCTAACTGAATTCTGATTTATAATTAATAAGGCAGATTTGCTACAAAATGAATATCACACGTATATATTTAATGTGCAGAAGTGTCCCAAATTCCCATTTCGAAATTCAAGTTACTTCATAGATGTGACGTCACGATCTATTTTATGTCTTCAATATGTGCAAGAATACTTGGACTTGATTCTATGGTACATTTTGATAGTTCATGTGACAAGTGTCACTAAAGAAGAAGGTTATATTATAGTGTGAATAATTGGGAAAGTCAACCAGAAAACCTTGTCAGAATGAAACATAGAGTTATGAAACACATTATGTAGACCAGTTGGATAACTCGTTTGTCTCGTTCTTTTCCACCATGAGACATTCCAGATAGGCGGACTAGACGAGCTCAAACTAGCCATTCCTTCATTGTCAAGCTCGAGACCTGTCGAACTTCTTCCTACCATGCTTCATTTTGCCATCGAACAGCGAAGTTCTGGCACTCTCTACTTATGAGGTCTTTCTCTATGCCTATAACCTCAAAACCTTCGAAAAATTCGAATACCTATCCCCTCTCCCAACACCGCTGGCTCACACGATGTTCTTCAAAAATTATAGGTTTCCCTCTCGTGTAGTCAAAGTATAAAAAAATGCAGCGACATGCATTTCCAAATTAGGGAAGTATTGTAAGCGGTCGAAAAAAAAATTGGTCACATTCTATTTTATGCGATTAGTCTGTGGCAGATTTTGATAGCTCATGTGACAGCAAGTGTCAGAATAAAACAGGGTTTATTATACTATGAATAATTCGGGAAGACAAGGTGACAGCAGGTGTCAATCAAACGAGCAATCAATGAAAGCGTAGGCGGAGAAGTCCGGAGCACTCAGACCGCTTGAATGGGTCCATTGTGCACCCCTTGATACAAGAATCAGTTCAGCAGGTCTACGACAGTGCCGAAGGCTAAAATTTTGCATGAACTGATATCTCTTACGGCTTCAAGCAGCATATGTGTGCTGCCGAGGTGTTGTAGCTTGAGAGAAGCCAGTACTGGACATTCTGTTAGGATGTGAGATGCAGTTTCGTCCGCCTCTCCACATCTACTACAAGCTGGCTCTTCAACAATGCCCATTGGGTGTAGATGTTTATTCAGATGACAGCGTCCTCTGAGGAGTCCTGTCACCAGTTCTTCTGCTCATAGAGAGTAGAGTTTTGGAGAGTTTAGGCGAGAACCTCGTAATGTGGAGCTTCGTCTGCCTCATGTCGGGGGCACTACGCCAGACCGAGAGCCACTGTCAGTATAAAACATAGAGTTGCAAAATAAAAAATAATTTTGTATTTGTTTGGTAATGTCACTTCATTGCTTTCATGTTATTATCAAGGGTGGTATATAAACAAAGTGCTCGCATAAGGTAGCCGCATGTCTTCCGAAGGTTACAGCTGATTAGTCGTCTGCATAGGCTTGGGCGTAAAACCCAGCCAGCCTCATTCAGCAAACGAAGGAGTACTGCTCCCTGAGGGCACCCTCGGGTGACGTGTGTACATGCGACACTGCCATTATGGTGCACTGTTATCAGTCTCTGCGAGAGCATGATCTTGATCCACCAGGCCAAGGTGTGATCGATTTCGTGACTATCCACAGCATGACACATGGACTCGAAGGAAGTATTATCGAACGCCCTTTTAATATCCAGGAAAACGCCTTTGGCGCACTGTTCGACACTAATAGCTCCTTCGATCTGGGTAACCAGATAATGAAGAGTCGTCTTGGTTGATTTGCCCTCCTGATAGGCGTACTTTTGCCGTTGAAACGGGAAGAGTTAGCCTGAGTAAAGTCTATTAGTTGATCGTCTAGCGTAAGAAATTTCATAAAAGTCGGAAACTTACAAACTTTGAGTGGTGAAAATAGAGAATAGGAGATGTTTTTCTAATCTCACGAGGATAGTGATTTTCCTTTCGTTTTCAAGGTTCATTTGACTAGTTGAAACTCGTTACGTTAATGTAATACAAATTATAATATAACGTATTTCATTAGCGGTTTGTAAATTAATCCCAATAGATTTTTTTTTGTTCCTACGATCATATACATTTGACCCTCTGGAGTGTCCGAAAACTATTTTGCTAACAAAAATGAGGGAAGTCATGTGATTGATTGATCACAGCTTTTTCTTTTCAGTACACTTCCCAGTAAAATGTTGTTTTTATATAATTTTGTTTTAATTTTATTATTTTGGTATTGAGACCAGACCGTCGAGCAGAATTCGTGTGATTCTTGTTCACACATTTTGTTCACAGTCCACTTGTAAAAACGTATTAGTAAAATCAAAATAATGGAACTTGCATTATATATGCTTATAATCCATAACTTTCGGTTATTTTCAAAATATGGAAGGGTAAGTGAAGCCATCTTCTATGAATGTAGTTCACAGTTATTCGATTAAGCTTTCGTTTTATTATTTTATTGAAGATTTCACGAGAGTGTGAATTGATAATTTGTCGGATGCTTTGGCTTGACTTTTTAATACCGTGAACACCGAGAAGGAAGCTTGCGCCTTCTATAAAAAAGTGATTGGCAGTGCTGTAAATTCCACGCTACTGGAGCTGAAACTTTAGCGAACTACATTGAAAAATGATGGGATTCGCTGATGTGAGGGATTAAAAGCAATAAAAAAGTTAGCTATCGTGATATCCTATAAACCTGACACCAAATATTTTCTGACATTTATTCTTTGTCTTATAATGATAGGAAATAACTAATACTCACTTAAGTGCTCATGAATTTTATAGTTCTTGTACATTTCAGCTCATTGTATAACGACTACGCTTGTCATCTACAATATTTTGATCATTACATTTGTCTTCTGACGATTATTTCGAGTAAAATTCAGTTCAAGTGTGATGCATCTTCGATGAAGTATGATCAAACCAATGCTGAACAGTGATGGTACCGTGAAATGGAGTGGAAAGAAATAAATCAGCTCCATAGCAGAAAAATTATTCAATCCTTTTGAATGGAAAAATATGCAATAAGTGTCGCACTCAGTAGATAAACTTGTGTATATCAAACTAATGAAACCGATCTCTTTTTCTATTAAATAGAATGGGAAGTCTGACTTCTCTATCAATCTTCGGAGTAGGGTGAATAGAAACATACTCCTGATTTTAACGTATTTTGCTATTAAACATTTGTATGGTTTCGACGGCCTCAGACGACAGTACTTCGATGCCCACAGTACTCTTAGAAAGACCATTGGGACCAGTTAAATTGTTTCTGGGAGGAATTGTGCAATGAAGTCATCAATGACCCATGGAGAAGTTCTTATAAGGTAGTCATGGAAGAGTTCAGGGGGTGTTGTATGCGTCCTTCAAAGTGGCCATACTTTCTTCGCGCAGAGGTTACCGCACTTTTCCCTAACCAATTAGGGACAGTCGTGAATACTGCGCCACACAGTTTATAAAATGTGCCACTACTTACGATGGGCGAATTACTGGAAGCAAGCAGGACCTCAAAGGGCACCCAGCATGGATGAGATTCCAAATGCTGCCCACAAAACGACGATCGAGTCGCAGCCAGAAGTTTTTTTAGAGGTCTAAGCGGATGCCTTCGAGAATTCATATTACCACAACGCTGGAAGCAGCAGCGGCTCGACCTCTTACCGAAATGAGACAAGCCCTTCTTCTTATAGAACAATCTGTTTGTTGGATACTGCTGGGAAAGTGCTGGAGATAATCATCCATAATCGACTGGAGTAACATACTGAAGGAGCCCACGGTCTCAAAGACGGCCAGCATGGTTTTCGAAAAACCAGATCGACGGTAGGCGCCATACACACTGTTGTCCAGAATGCTCGAGAGGAAATAACTGGGAGATGTTGGAAACGTGAAGCGCAAAAATATCGCCGGTGGCTTCTATCGGTTAGATTGACACTGGCGGATCACATGATTTCTGTTTAGTGTTACTGACAAGTAGGAATGTAGTAGAAACTGTCACACTGACCATTAAGAATCGTGATATTACATCGCAGTCTTTTGTCAACAGTTGTCAGCTCCGTGATGATCTACGTAGCTCTCATTCGGTGTGAAGCTACGGAGATCAAGTCGTAGAGTCTGTCTATCGTCGATGTGCTGTATTTGCATTCCACTCTGTGTCGCACGAAGCGCGTGCGTGTTTGCTGATATGCCACCCATAGATGTACTGACCAAGCAGCGAACTAGAACATATTGGCAAAAACGAGAAAAGGATGAAACTAACCACATAATAAGCGGAGGAAAAATGGAGGGAACCACCGAGAGATGGCAAAGTCGATGGGACTCGTCAACAAAAGTTAGATGAACTCATCGTCTCATCCCCAACATACTCGAATGGAATACAAGAGAATATGGAGGAGTGGATCATTATCTTACTCAGTCACTGATGGATCCTACCAAAATCGATTCAAGATAGAAGACAATTCTCAATGTCCTACGTGTCGCCCGACAATAGAGGACGCTGAACATTTTTTTCCACTGCCTCCGCTTTACGCAAGAGGGAGACGAGCTGCAAGATACTCTACGACAGCACATGACCCCGGAAAACATTGTCGACGAAATGGTTGCCTTCGCACAGGTCTGGGATGCAGTGGTCAACTTTTTGCAGCACCTGGATGACGTATCCAGGTGCTTTGACAAGAAGGGACAATCAGGAGCGACTAGTCCGTAAATTAGAGGAATACGTAAAAAGTATGCAGCTATTCCTTCCTCCGTGAAGTAATGCCTTGCGGTGGTCCCAGTGACGAGAGGTGGTTTTAGTGAGTAAGAATCTCACACACTGAGGAGTACGGGCTCCTCAGCGTCTTTCGAAGATTTCCCCTAACCTCTACACGTACTACTACTACACGTTCCCACCACACACACCCACCACGTACACCCAACACACCCAAACCAACACACCCACCCACCACACAAACCCACCACACACTTTCGTGTTGTTATCTTGGATTTTCTGAATCATTTTAGAATTCATTTTTCGCTTCCAGGAGAATAAGGGGATTTGATAAATCATCTTATTTCCAAACATTTACAATGCAAACAGAAATGTTAACCTCAGTAGTTCAAACTATTTTGGGAAAAGTCAATTTAGAGTAGATAATCAGTTCTGGACATCCACACGTTCACTCAGTAATTGTGTTACGTATAAAGTGGAATAATTAAAGTCTTGCAAACAGTGTCGGTGATGAAGTTTGAATATTTCAGGCACATGTCTGTGCGAGGGAAAATTAGAAACTTTTTTTCACTTGAAAATTTATTATTCGATTCAATTCAAACTTAGCGAGCAGCATAACGTTTTGGAATTATCTGAAAGCAAACTATGACGTCGATGAATCTACTTCAATTATGTAGTAATTTCAGATTCAAATCCTTCAAATAGAATCCAATCACGGCTCGGAATTACTAAATGGTCGTCGATGTACCATTTTATAATAGATATTTATTTTTGTGTATTAAGTGAACAACTACTGAAATGTGAGAATTTGAAGATGAGAGTATTCGAACATCTCTCGATTTTCCTAGCTTGGCTGGGTGACAATAAATTTCATGAAACTCGGATCGTTCCTGTTCGTTCTTTGGTGGATTTTATACAACAAAATCAATTTCCGTTTAAAATGCGGAACGTTTGAACATGACAATCTAGCAAATTATTTTTTTTCAGGAAGTAATACACGAAGTCCATCTAACTGTAGTTGGAGTAAAATGGATATGGGACTTTTTCTATGTTATTGAAACAGAAACAATTAAATTGCTTTTCGAAAAACGGAAATAGTAGATTCCCTGAATTGCATAGCAGCAAACTTTTAGTTGAGTCGGCATATACAAGGTAATAAATTTCATTTATATGTAAAATGTTATCGCATTCGCGATAGAGCCGCACATGCCACACAAAATAAATTCTAGTCACTGATGAGAAGACACTCTAAGTGGAAAAATAAGTATATTATCCCCAACTGGTGAGGGTTCATTGATTATCTTATAGATGATAGATAATCAAGGTGAGAAAAACATTTGTCAACAGATCAAAATTATTGTTACAAATCCGAATTTGGCATGGTGTAATAAAAGAACAATAGAATAGTATACTTCACCGGAATGATAATGCAGTTGATGACTTCAGGGCGTCTCTTTTTTTTCTATACTTTGACTACACGAGAGGAAAATCTATAATGTGAGCAAGCGATGGAATACTGAGAGAGGAGATAGGCATTCGAATATTTGTCGAAGGTTAGGAGGCTATAGGCATAAGGAAAGAGCTCACTAAGCCAATAGTTCTGGAAGGAAGAATTTTGGCAGGTCTCGAGCTTGACAACGAAGGAGTGACTAGCTTGAGCTGCTCTAGTCCGCTTACCTGGAATCTCTCGTGGTGGAATAATTGACGAGATTTCTCATGAAAACCGACCATGGAAATATCTATAGAAAGGAGATCGACCAACTTTTCTACGAAGTTCTAGAGAGGTCAATGAATTTGTAAGTGTGTCATCATCACTCAGAAGAATAGCCCTCTTCTGAATAGAATCCACGAGGTTATCATTATCAACAAGAAATAAGGGCAGATACAGAATCTCTATGGGCCCAAAAAGAAAAAATGAAAATATTCATGACAAGCATTAAAGCGTAACAACGATTGGTATTGGTTGAGGTAGTAGCCGACTTGATATAAAGTTCAGTGCACTTTGCCAACGACCCTTGTACACTATCCCTTCCAGGGAGTATTTGGATACCCCGCTGCTGGACAGAATCCTAAGATCTGTTTTACGCTTCATGTCATCGGGCATAGCCAGGTGAACCTGGTTCGAATGAGTGCAGGACATTCAAAAAGAAAGTGAGTTGACGACTTCACTTTGTTTCCCTCGCATCTCATATGGAAGAGAGTTTCGCTCATCCCCACTGTATGTTTCAAATTTGATCAGATTCTCGTGATCCGTAAAGATCTAGGAGATTATCCTGATGCTTTGTCTACTCAGAGAGTATCTAGCTTGCCCTTCGACCTACCTCATTTTCAAGCAGCGTCTTAGCAGTTCGGCAGCTGTCAATACCATGTTGATCTCTCAGATGGTTCCGCAAGATGTGTATACCCCCGTTTCAGGAGATACCACCAGGGGGATCTAGAGAACCAACCAAACACATCCAGATGGTCTCCTTCATCTTACCATAAACGAGTAGCTTCTCTGCATATCTGTAGTTGGCAAGCTTCTCGGCTTGGAAGGCTGTGTTGAGATTCCTCATTCGCACGGAGTACCCATCAATATACCTAGGACCGCAATAGCCTGCTCCGACTCTTGTGTTTGTTCTAGACCCATCCATATACCAAATTGTGTCATGCCTTGGCAAGCGGCCATTTTCACATTCCTTCCTCGACGGGATTGAGACCCTGTAAAATACTGCTCCGTCAACGTCAGAACTTTGATTCTTTCCTGCGGTTCTAGCAGCAGCCTTTCTGCTGCCCTTAAATAGACGGACTTGGTCTGCACTCCATTTCTTTAGGAATTCATCGTAGCTAATCCTGTGAACAGCCATCATTGCGAGATTCCTCATCGTCATTGATAGGGGTGACACTTCTAGCAAGGCCCTCAATGATGCCGTCAGTGTGCTCTTTCTTGTGGATCTAATACCTCTGGGGAAGAGTCCTCGTATTCTGTCCACAAGTTTCTGGACTGTTACCAATTCAGTTCTTTTGCACCATAGCTGAGTAGATCCACATCAGCTGCTCATGCCCTAAGCCCCACTTCATGCCAATTGTTCTCCCAAACTACCAAAAGATTGTCATAGCAGTAGGTATAGCAACGATTGAGGCAGACAGTCTTATCAGATGACGGTAGGCATTGTCACTGTTATACCGGCCGTAAGGTCACTGTATTACCAGGTGCGAGACACGTGTTTCGACATTCACACACGTCTTTGACAAGTGTCTGAATTTTGAAACACGTCACTCAATTCCGGAACATGTGACTATCTGTCAAAAGCACGTGTCAAACACGTGCCAAAATAAGTGTCTTGACGTTGAGAAACGTGCCTAAATGTTGAAACATTTGTTAAACACGTTTATGAATGTTGAAACACGTGTTTCGCGCCTGGTAATACAGTGACCTCATGGCCGGTGATACAGTGACAATGCTTACCGACATCTGATAAGACTCAATCGTCGCCATACCTACTGGAATACTATGTGGGTCAAACTAGAAGAAACGTTCTAACTCAGTATAAGGAACATTCTGGTAACATGAAGTCACTTTTGAAACATAGTAATGACAAATATCTAGTTGATTCAGAAGGTATGAAAATTTTTAAGCGAAAATATAATTAAATGAATTCAGATTTATCTCCAGCTGAGGGTACTATTCATTTACACTACTACTTCCAAATAATATTCAAACACGCCACACTTTGACTTCTTATTTAGTTGATGAAGGCTACTTGGTAGCTGAAGGGTTCTCAGTACTCCAATAATATTTTCAGTGGATAGGGGTGATTCTTTCTTATTTATAGTGTACTAATATCTAGGTAATCCAATCATCATTGGGCAGAGAAAGAGTAATTTCATGAGGAACATATGAAAGCCCAGTACTAACATAGTAGTGGCAGTTTCAAAGAAACTCGAAACCACAATAGATAAAATCTAGTGGATACTTTTCCTTTCTAAATATATTTATTGGCAATAGCAAATATTCGTTGAAGGTAGACTTCCTCTCAATGGAAATTTATCCAATGTACATTATCAGCAGCGGAATCTGTATTATGTGGAACGGTCACGAATAAGACAAAAAGTTAATGACAGTAATATGAGCAATAGCGTCTGGATGTTGTAAGAAGACCAATACAATGAAGGAACATGTGCTTACGGTCAGTTTATGAAACAGTAATGCTGGAGGAGATTATGGGGCCTACGATATAATTGCGAACTTCACTGGACATCTCTGATCTTGCTGAATTAAATTTTAATCCCGCGTCAGGGTCATAAACTTCCCGAATGAGAAAACTGAAATATGTGCTAGTATATGTTTCCCCATAGTGAATCGTGAATTCACCTTATCATCTTATCCCTGGACTTTATTGTTGTTTGGTTTACTTTAACGAGGTTTATGTACTGGAATAAAAGATATCAGCAGTATACTAGTAGTACAAAATGAACTTAGAATGAATATTTGATAGGTTTATCAAAACATTGAGCTCTGAAATCGTGCATGAAACTTATATCCGTCATTTTGTTAACTTGCCATGAGATAAAGGAGGGTTTTGAAAATACTAATTGGATTAATTAAGTCGTTGTGTATAGTTTTTGATGTGCCAGCATAAATGAATATCGCGTTTACTAATTAAAATGACGAGTTATTTGAAATGACCCCTATTCGAACAATTACTGCCCTCTTCATGTCCTATAAATGACAGTTCTTATATATATATAAAATAATTCAAATATCGATCCCGAAAAATCAACGAGCATTGCCATGGAAGCTCTGCTGCATATATGGAGGCTGCAAATACAAAAAAAAAACAATAATAGCGGGTGATCTGAACTGCAACCATACGGATTGGAACTGCAGGATGACAAATCGACGACTGTAGTAGTGCCAACGAAACCAACGCGTTTCCCAAATAATGGGCGCAACGAGGACATCTTGGATATAGCAATAATGAAAGATATTATACAGCCTTATCAGATCGGATCCAGTATACCTCGGACCCAGTGTACCTTACGGTGAGAGATGAAGCCGAAGAAAAGGCCGCCTACCACACTAAATTTACGGACTACGAGAGAATGAAACAGCTTATAAACCTTAACGCCCAAAGCCTGAAAATACGGCATACTGACGCGCTAGAAAACGCAATAAGTCATTCCGACAGAACAGTAAAAACGGCCTTCAACATATCAACAACTGTCTCAAGCATCCATCATAGCATAAAAGACCTCATCAAACAGAAAAACAGTGGAAGAAAGGTACTTCATCGGAGAAAATCACCTCAAGAGAAAGCGGTATTGAATAGTCTGAACACGGAAATTCAGTATGTCGTATCAAAATACAGGAACGAAAAATTTAACGCAAAAATGGAAACATACAACGAGAAACAAGTTTGGCGATATCAGCACTTAAATTAGAAAATGGCAACGCAGCAGTGACAGGTCTCGAGAAAATGAAGCATCCGTTGCGGCGTTAGAAGTCCAATTCACTCTAAACCCCCAAGTAAACTACCGCAACACAATGAGAAAGTAGAAAAAGAGGTTAAGCTTATGCTAAGGATAGAGGAGGGGTATCAAAGAGGTAATAAAAATTACAAAAATTCGGAAAGCCACCGGCAGCGATAAGATTACAAATCAGATATTGAAAAATATACCGAAAAATGCTATAGAGTACTCAGTAGAAATTGCGGTCACCTCAACTACAGGCACTATCCAAAGAACTGGGAAACAGCGGAAACAGTAATGATCCCCAGACCGAATAAACCAAGGAATAATACATCAAGTTATAGACCGATAAGTTCACTACCAAACGTGAGTAAGATAGTCAAGAGAACTATGCTCACCATCCAGCTAATAGAAAACCAAAAACTTAATCCCGGATGAACAACCTGGGTTACCCAAAGAGCATAGCACAACGCACCAACTAGCTAGAATAGCTGGGACGATTACAGAAGATCAGAACAAGAAAATGCCTATCGGTGCAGTTTTCCTATATATATCCAAAGCCTTTGACAAGGTATGGCATGCTGGACTGATACATAAGATGTGCAGATACAACCTACCAATGCCTACCTGAAGCTTAAAGATTCGTACCTCACGGGGCGCAGATTCAAAACGATAGTGAACGGATATGTCGGAAGAAAGACAAGCATAGGTAAATGTACCGCAAGGGCCGGTCCTCAAACCAGTACTCCATAACTTATCTTGAATAGCAAACTTCCGCGGATAGCTTGTCTTGAAAAATCTTGGCTTCCGGATGCCCTGAAGATGCCATCTGTAATGGTTGGCAAAACGTCGGCATCAAGTCGAGCTTGGCGCAATATGCAGACAACATAGGCGCCTTATGCCAACAAATCCAAATAAAATGCATACAAGCAAGGCTTCAAAGATACATCACCGACAAGTCGAAATATTGATGAAAACGTGGAGGAGATTATTCATTTGACCCCTGTTGACATTCAAAATATTCAGGAGGATTGCTTTTGCACTAAAACGGCTAGTGCAGAATGAGTAAATTAGGGGAAAAGCTCATCTACCTAGTAATATTTTCTAATAAACCTGGTAAGGTCGATATATCGCTTCAGTCCATATACTCCATTAACTGAACATTCAATTCATGAACTTGATGTAATGAATGTGCAATTTGCCTGTTAACCTGGACTTTGAAAGTGTTTTTAACACACAAACTTGTTAAATTCAAATTCAGGGAAATAGAGTTCAAAGGATGACAGTCGGCTTATCCATTGATCTTGTGAGAGTTGATGTTAGTTTAGGCACTAAAAGTAGACTACTTGATTGAATTATTTTCGCTTTGGATATAAAGGAAAGCTACAACCATCAAATATCTAGTTTTTTCGAACACTTTGGTTGCCTGTATCAACCGTTAGCTTAGGAAAGTAATGTAAATCGTCCGTTAGTACACGTGAGAAACTTGAAGACTCATAATAATTATCATAAAATAGTGTTGGAATACAGGCGTGAATGTTCTGGGGGATTCTATGAGGACATTAGTTTCCCCTAGAGTTTAAATGATTGATGAGGTCTTCTTGCCAAATTGACTGTGAAATGTTTTGTAGTACGGACTTTCACAATGTGAAATTAAGTTAATTATGCGTCGAATATAAAATGGAAACATTTTATCTGGTGATCTTGATAATAAGATTAGTTATTCTGAACGAAAAGTGTTGTTTACAATTACCACAAATGATTTCATCTCTATAGCCCGCAGTATATTATTTAGTGTATTTTCTAGAACAGCTGAACCATAATCTGTAGTGTTTTGAACAATTTGGTTCATTCTATTAGCAATGACCATCAAAATGACACATGAATAATCCTGAATATCATAATATCAGTTTGGGAACGTTCACTTCTCAATATAATATTGGAATATTCCTGATAAAAGTTCACAATAATCATTCCCTTATTCCTCATGAATTTCGTATCGTAGGAAATTTAGAACATTAATGTGGAAAAGTCATTAAATTTGGGTGCTTCTGGAGTGAAAAGATTAGGCAGTCGAAAGTGTCGACGCCTTAATGTACCTTCATCTACACGTCCCACAAGGGGGCTCTTTACTTGTCCAACAGAATGAAATCTAGAAGAGACTTCCTTAGATCGACGGAAGACTATATTCAACCGAGAAACCGTACCGATACATGGGAAAACTCTGAAGAACAACATCTGACGGAACTCAAGATGAGCTTCCCACCGGTTAAAACAAATACTGAATAACTAGACATTGACTAGACTGGGTACCAGTACTACAGGCTACAAGAATACCCTCTACAAATGGGTCTACAATACAGTTTCAAACCTCTGCGAATGAGTCGCTTGCTTCTGGATCAGAAACGTTTAGTTTCTCCTCAGAAATGAGCATTTGGAATTCATATCGAATTCTATACAGTATGTGGTTTATTTTGTATTGTAATATTTACTTATTTTGTGTAACTCATCATTAAAATGTGATGATTCTGACACAAAGAAGTAAATACTTAACTCGAAATGTGAATTCTTGAGATGCGAAATAGAGGGAAACTGGGATTAAACAGTGACTAGTATAATATTGATACCCTCCTCTGTTATTTCTTCACTTCATCAACTTTTATATACAACTATTTTTAATAATTAGCCCTTCCAATGGTTAATGAAAACTGCGCCAATAAACCACAAAGTACGTTCTCTCTAGCCAACGTTATTATGAAATGATTACTCACTACGTTTTACTTTATTAATTAGGAGCTGCGTACCCTTTGAAAACCTTCAATATGTAATGAAGTACGTGTACCAATAACTAGGACAAAACGTATCACGCGTTTCTTATTAGCTAAGCGAATCAGGTAACAATATACAGGGTGTCCTCGAACTGCGTGGCCAAAATAAAACCGAAGATTCTTTGATTCGAAAAAAAGTTGATGAGCCTTTTTACTTTTGCCTCAAGTGTCTTGTTTACCCGGTAGAGGGCTTCAAAATTGCAAAAATAATTTTGTTTTTTCGGTATAACTTGAGAACGTGATGAAGAACTTTTACAATATTCGACAGGTGAGTTACTGTCAATAATGGCCATTTTTGAGAGTGGAGCACAGAGCCTTAGAGACCATAAAAATGGCTCAAACTTGAGGATGTAACGGGAAAAGTGTCCAGAACTTTTTTGTGGTCAACGAAATTCACTCGATATTTCTTATGTAGATAGCTTATCTAATTTGGAAACTTTTCTTACTCTTAGAAAATTTTGATAAAATCAACGGATTAGCTTGAAAAAAATAATTTTCGAGTCTCCGCAATTTTGGCTTACTAATTTTACTTGATTAAAATACCTTAGTTGCCTTTGCTTTTCTAATGTCATTTTGGCATTTGAAGAATTTATTCTCAAAACTGTCAGTTTTTACTTTGCTTTCCGTAAAGATCTTATAAAATTATGGATCAAAATTTCACTAACACTGAAATGGTTGATATGTTATTGATTTATGGACTTTGTCGTTGCAATGGCCGGAGAAGGGAAAGATATCCGCATCGCAGAATTCCAAATCGGCAAACCTTCGCGAAACTGGCAAATTTGAAGCAAATCGCAGAGAAACTGGACGCAGACGGACAAGAAGGACGTTAGAGCTCGAAGAAGCGATACTGGAAGCGGTTAAAACTGAACCTGGGATCAGCACACTACGTTTGGGACTTCGTATTGGAGCCTCAAAATCATTAGTTCATAATGTACTGAAAGAAGAACTGTTGTATCCCTATCATATTAAAACAGTTCAAGACTTATTGCCCATGGATCCAGGTCATCGGCTAGATTTCTGTCGGCTTATTGTTCAAAGACAAAACGCAAACCCCAATTTTTGTAGAAGAATTCTGTTCACGGACGAAGATACTTTCACGAGATGTGGTCTTTTTAACCTCCATAATGAACATTCCTATGCTGATGAAAATCCTCATGAAACGGAAGTTACATATTTTCAGAATCAAACTAAAATCAATGTTTAGGTTGGAATTGTGGATAACTTTATTATTGGCCCTACCGTTATACCCGATCGATTGAACGGGGAGAACTACTTGAACTTTTTGGAACAAAGGCTACTTGAACTGTTGGAAGACTTGCCCTTACACATTCGTCGTGGCCTTGTTTATCCATGATGGTGCACCTCCTCATTTCACATTAGCTGTGAGGCGACATTTGATTGCGGAATATCCAGATCGCTGGATAGGTAGAGAACACGATGCACCAGTGAACTGGCCGGCCCGCTCCCCTGATTTGACGCCGTGCGACTTCTTTCTATGGGGCGCTTTGAAGTCGAAAGTTCATGCAGCTCCAGTAAACACACGAGAGGAATTATTGCAACGAATTAATCATGAAGCGGATTTATTGAAGAATGATCCTGAAGTACTAGCCAGAGTTCAATCCAATTTCTTGAAACGAATTAATTTGTGTATTCAGGAAAATGGGCAACATTTCGAACAATTGATGCCTTAGCGATTTCCCAAAAAGTTTTGTTGTTTCTTTTAATTTAGCATTGGTTTTTCCTAAATAATCACATCGTTTCCCCATTTCTATTGTTTTTATTCTTCGTGTTTTACCGAGATATTAACCATTTCAGTGTTAGTCAAATTTTGAACCATAATTTTATAAAATTTTTACGGAAAGCAAAGTAAAACTGACAGTTTGAGAATAAATTCTCCAAATGCCAAAATGACATTAGAAAAGCAAAGGCAACTAAGGTATTTTAATCAAGTAAAATTAGTAAGCCAAAATTGCAGAGACTCGAAAATTATTTTTTTCAAGCTAATTCGTCGATTTTATCAAAATTTTCTAGGAGTAAGAAAAGTTTTCGAATTAGATAAGCTATCTACATAAAAAATATAGAGTGAATTACATCGACCACAAAAAAGTTCTGGACACTTTTCCCGTTACATCCTCAAGTTTGAGCCATTTCTATGGTCTCTAAGGCTCTATGCTCCGCTCTCAAAAACGGCTATTACTTACAGTAACTCACCTGCCAAATATTGTAGAAGTCCTCTATCACGTTCTCAAGTTATATCGAAAAAACAAAATTATTTTTGCAACTTTGAAGCCCTCTACCGGCTAAACAAGACACTTGAGGCAAAAGTAAAAAGGCTCATCAAATTTTTTTCGAATCAAAGAATCTTCGGTTTCATTTTAGCCACGCAGTTCGAAGACACCCTGTATAGTTGAGTCAAATGGGTATTAAAACAGGCCGACTTACAAAAATCGAACGATATGGACCGATTTTGATGAAACAAAGTGCATTCGATTCGGGATGACGCCTAGAAAAAAGCTTACCGGTTAGTTTTTTGTACAAATCTGTTATTTTTTTTTTAAACGAAAAATTGACCAATTTTTGACTAATTATTGGGAAAATTTAGTCGGGGGTTTTCGGGGTTGCTGATTACGATTCTGAACTCAGATTGGTCGAAATCGAACTCCCCAACTGGTAATTGGCCACTTTAATTGGACAAAGTGACCATTTTTTTAAATTTCATCAAAAATAGCCAGGAAAAATCACTCGGGGGTTTTTGGGGTCGCTGATTACGATTCTGAACTCAGATTGGCCAAAATCGATCTTCTCAGCTGGTGATTGGCCAGTTTAATTGGACAAAATTGATCATTTTCCCTTAATTTCATCGCAAATAGACAGGAAAAATTACTCGTGGGTTTTCGGAGTCGCTGAGTACGATTCTGAAAAATATGAGTACATTGTGAAAAAAATACAAATAGTTATAATTTTTTTGACGGTAAAACGGCCATATTTTGATGACAGCTAGCGCCATCTAGCTTAGACGGGTATTTTTGACTACTATAGCTTCGCTCTCCTGACTATTTTTATAAAAATGCATAGATTCGGCCCTATCTTCGAAAAACGCAAAAATGGTCATTTCCGCCACATGAAAATGACCATATTTTAAGTTCTAAGAACGCTAGCGTCATCTAGTTTGAACCAGATGATGAGTGTCGATAAGCACCTAAGCTTTGCTCTCCTGTGTATTTTCATAAAAATGCATAGATTTTGTTATATCTTCAAAAAAACCGAAAATGGACAAAAAATGGCCATAAATCGGCGATATGCGGCATGTTCCGTATCCGGTAGCTCAATTTGGACCATACCATCGTGTTTAGCGCACCAAAATACCGCCTTATACGTTGAAAAAGTCCATTGGAATTTTTTGGATTTTTTTGCTGTAGAAAATTTCCCAGGATGACTGGACTATTATACCTTTAACAACTACTAGAAAATAATAGGAAACTTACATGGTTCTACTAACAAAAAACCCTTCAGAGACAGATGCTTGTGTAAGACGTTCAAGAGAACTATTTCTGTTTGGTGGGGAGAAATCAACTCCACGTTTTAATCAGAATTTATTCTCAATCTAGTTATGATTATATAACTGTAATAACTATTTTAATTATAAATTGAATAGAACTATAAGCGCCCTGATGCTATCAACAATCTGACCACCTGTATAGGTAATATATAGAAAGAAAAACAGGAAAAACCTTTCGTCTTAGTCTCAGAGCAAGTGACCATAACTTGTTAGGTCATTAAACGGTCATAATGAGCAATGTTAATGTCTTAAAATACCTAGAAACCCATTCGTTTTCTTCAACCATTTTAGTGTTTGTTGAGTGATTGCCGATATTCTGAATTGACTCAAAAATAATATTACATCTATTCTTAGAAAATAATTACTTTTAAGCTTTTGTCCAAAAGAAATGTAAATTAACAAGTATCCTATTCCAATTTCTTCATAGATGTTCTAAGTTTTACTACACTACAAGTACTTTAAAATGGAATCTATCTAATCACTCATGAAATACACTTGTTACACCAATGATTAATTATAATTCAATTTGAAATGTCATGATATCAAGTCTGCACATGATTCTGGACAAGGTTCTAATGTGACAGTAGCTTTGAAGTAAGTAATCCTCAGACAATAATTGGATCTGCACAATGAATTCCACGACATTCTACATTATCATATCATATGTTATATGGTTACATTGTCTCTTCAAGTTTGAGTATTACTAATTAGATGTTTGAATTTGATGGAAGTGAAATAAACAGAAGAAGGCTAGAGTAATGTGAACCAATAGCTATATATTAATGCCTATTGAATAAAATACTTTCAGTTCTAGAAATGAGTACACTATTTGAGAGCAATAATAATAATAATAAATTTATTTGCTTCTATAATACATTGTGTTCACAATAGTCAATTAATGCATCATACATACTATGCGAGTTTTATTATAGTTATTCAGGAGCCAATATATTATAAGAAATGTTCTATGTAAATATAGCTTAAATTATATAATAAGTAATCACAACAAAATTCAATTCAATCATGATATTTAAATCAATCCGAAATTATTCTAGAACAGGATTTCAATCAAAAACCAGAAAACAATTCATTCATTCATTAACCAATAACATTTTAGAGCAGTTTCTTTTTTCTTTTTTCAACTATATTGAACATTTCTAAGATCTTCAATTATTCAAGATTGAATTCAAATTTTGAAGTGTTATTAACCATCTAGTTATATTGCTTTTAAATAGTTTTATGTTTCTCGAGGACTTCACTTGTAGTAGTAATTCATCATAGAATGTCTTACCTTGGTAAAGCCAACATCTCTGCGCTATTGATTTTTCCCAGAGACGCTTTTCTGTGGTATTTGTTTCATGTCTTGTATTGTAAATGTGATCTATATAAGTCATTTAATTTCTATTTTTGTATAGATATGATGTACACTGTAGGAAGTACAGGTTTTTAGATCTAGAATTTCAGCTTCAGCAAATAGCGCTACTGACTGATAAGTAATGTGACTGTAGTTATTTCGAAGTGGTATGTTTGGGTTTTCATTGTCAGAGAATTAAATCGTGGTAGATTGTTACTATGTGATAGGGAGGGAAGGTACTTCGTTTTATTTGAATTCCTAGTTAATAAATTATTATCAAGCCAATTTTTAATTTTTAATATTTCATTTTCAGCTAGTAATTTCAACTTATACCAATCAGAGTGAGTTATGAAAACAGCAGTGTCGTCTGCTAAACAGATTATTTCAGACTGTACAGGAAGAAGCATCAGATCATTAAAGTATAAATTGAACAGGAGAGGCCTCAAAACAGTACCTTGGGGTACCTCACACTTTATATATTATTGTGAGCTCAAGTTATCTTTCATTCTAACTCTTTGTTGTCGATATGAAGATATCAAGTTGAAAGTAGTACCTCTAAATCCACGTTATATAATTTTTTTAGTAATATTTCATGGTCGACGCAATCGAAAGCCTTAGTCAGATCCTTATATATACCCATACTTGGTTTCCTGTTATCAATTGACTGATGTATTAGGAACGTTAAGTTGTAACGAAGCACAAAAATATTGTAGATTATCAAATAAGGAACAAGAGAAATTGTTCGTAAAGTCAGAATGAATATTTCATAATATCATTTCAAAACTTGCAAAATGAAATATTATTGAATGATTCCGAATAATCATATTATCATAAAGTACTCATGTTATTTAGCACCGAAATTATCTAGTTCATATTTCGAATAATCCAGGATTGATTCATTCAACGCTCGAATTAATCGATACGTTAGATTAATTAGTTAGATCGCGTCAAAATCCCGTACCCTCTTCTAGCATGATTCCGAAGATGCGCCGAATATGTAAATTATAGTGATGAATGTGAGTCGCGGTAGAGGGAATATCCCTCCACATAATCCCTCTCCATGATACCCGGAGGAAATAAGGTATTTAAACCAGATCGCAGCCTAAGAATGACACTTATACCTTTGACTTCGATTTCTACCTTTGACTCCGACTTCTAACTGGTAATTTGAACTTCAAGAAGTAAGTAACCGAGGTACTACCGAAAGTGATTATTATTCAAGATTCAATTAAGGTGAGATTTAGAACCGCATAATACCTGTATGTCACCGCTTGCTTATTTTAGCGGAAACTGTTTTGAATTCATTACTTGTGACTGCGCCGTGGCATTGTCTGTAGAAATAATCAGATAAATTGTTTGAATTATCCGAAGTAGATTTATTCTGGCTCTATCTATACCTCGTTTACCGATAAAAATTATATTGATTGAACTGTAAGTAATTGTATGGTGTCAGAGTGTGAAAAAGGTGAAACAGGATCACACCCTTCAGTTGTACACTGTGATCTCCGGAAATAACGGAAGGGTGTAGATGAGCTACCGGCAGTTAGCGGAAACTGTTTTGGATTCATTACTTGTGACTGCGCCGTGGCATTGTCTGTAGAAATAATCAGATAAATTGTTTGAATTATCCGAAGTAGATTTATTCTGGCTCTATCTATACCTCGTTTACCGATAAAAATTATATTGATTGAACTGTAAGTAATTGTATGGTGTCAGAGTGTGAAAAAGGTGAAACAGGATCACACCCTTCAGCTGCACACTGTGATCTCCGGAAGTAGGAACTGCAGGTCAAACTGTGTTTGTGGATCGCAGTACTCAGTTGTACACTGTGATCTCCGGAAATAACGGAGTACTGTTGATTGAGATATCTATAGTTTTTGCACACTGTGATCTCCGGAAATAAGAGCCATAGACATCCTTTGTATGAAAGAAATTGAAAGAGCTGACACTACTTTGCAATTACCGTGTAAAGGGATTCCGTGTACTAATTCAGATTAGAGCAGAATCAATTGAAGTGCATAATCATATTTTGTAATTATTTGAACCATAAATAACTACAGATGATCTGCGGATGCGGGGGCGAGTATTGATAGCCGGATGGAAACCGTTTCACCTGCACTGCTTTTTACCGCTTTGATTAGTACTTAATAGAAAATACCGCACGAATTTATATTAGTTGCTTGTTTGCTTGCTTGATGAAATATCTGTAAATAACATCTAATTAGTTTGCTATAACGGCTTGCCGTAAAGATTGTACAGAATTTCCTTGGATTCCCTCCGAAAGATTAATTATTACATATTATGTTGTTGACTATTCATTGAACGCTGTTATCATTGTGTTTTTTTTTTCAATAAAGTCAATAGTGGAAAAAGTTGTCTTATTGCAAGGAACTGAATGAAACCTCTGCTAACATCAACTTATAAAAGACAGTATAACCGTTCTCGCATTTAGTTACAATTAAAGCCTGTAATTCAATGCAAATCATTTTGCCCTGTCACATGTGGCCCCTGGTTATATTTCTTCACTGATGCTATCCTGGGACAAGGCAGTCTTTAGACAGCACTGTGACGGCTTTGTTAAGAGGGCCCTAGCAGAAGTCCTCGATGAGGAGTAAACCTTCAACAAAAAAATCTGGCGCCCGAGAGATAAAGATCATTCCGAAGTAAGTATTCAACGCCAAAAGGACAAAGCACGTCACAAAGTAAGCTATTGCATTAGTAATTGATCCTTTTTCTCTGAAACTAAATTGTTTATTTGAAAGTATATTAAATTCCTCTAAATAGCTGCAGATTCTTTTTTTTAGAATCTTCTCAAATACTTCGCTAATTTTGTTTATACTCGTAAGTGAGATGAGGCGATAATTTGTAATATCTTTTTCAGTACCACTTTTATAGATGGGCACTACAATTGCGTTTTTAAAGGAGTCGGGGCATATTCCGGTCTTGAAAATTTTATTAATTAAATAGCATAGCCACTTCGGAATAATTGAACCTCCGTTTTTTAATACTTCTCAAGTTATTCCATCAGCACCAGGTGATTTTTTATTTCTTAGTATATTTATTACCAATTTGATTTCCGTTTCGCCTGTAGGCGAAAGAAAGAGTGCGGATTGAGTGGATATTAAGGAATTTTGGCATTTTTATTTGCATAATTTTCCTCAACATTCTAGAAAAAGTTATTGGAAGTTTATGCAATTTCAGATGAGCTTTCAATAATAATTCGATCATTTGTGATAATTGTTTTGTACAATCGATTTTCTTACAATAACCAGTCATACTTGACAACACTTTGTCACATTTTGGCTGTTCCGTTGCCATATTATTATGATGAGTATCACATAAAATCTAGGATGTGGGTCAGGGTTATAATTTCTCTAGTTGCTGAGTTGAATGTGAAATGTGGCTTAATACAATACATGCACTCGTGAAATGTAAGTTGACGAAATGGAGTCTAAACGATGACAGTCAGTTTACTTATTGATCACGTTAGAGACGTCAGTTGAAGTTAACTTAGGCTGATAGGGCTCAATGGAATGAGACATGATCGTATCCAATTCACTCTGGGAGACGAGAAGCAGTGTATTAATATTAGTTTAGTAGGTTGGTTCCACGCAGAGATTATCAAGCTCTTATGCATTAGTGCAGTCAACTTCAGAGTTGGCGACAAGAATTTAAAACACCAATATAGCTTGAACGAAATAATGCGATTATAATGGTTTACTTGAGAAACATTATTTCACGGCACGTCTTCCGTGACACGATGCACCATCAACCGCTTCCAGAATTTTGAATGATATTATAAAACTATGAGCGAGTTGCGTTAGGTGACTGGAATGATGCGTTCATCATAAAAGTCTCTTTCACTCCTCGATACCTTCATGATTGAGACGAGATAGATAACATTTATTTCTAGGAAGATCTACATAATTCAGAAATCTGGCATTCTGCTAGGTCTCAATATCAAGAAAGCTATGGGGCCAGATGAAATTCTGCCGACTGCTCTCAAGAAATGTACTCCAGTTCTATGTTGGTTGCCTATCATAAAACTCAAACTCATAAACAGGAAGATAGCTACAGTCTAACGAATTCCGAGAAAAAAAAAGAATATCCTCCCTGAAAATTATATACTCATTGCACTACTTTCCGTATTCTCTAAATTGAACCAACGATGAACCAGATTTCACAGATGGAGCCAGAAACCATAGACGGGCAGAAGCAGGGATATACCGCAGGTATTAGTATACCTCTAGGCCAACACGCCACTATTATCCAAGCAGAAATCCTGGCCATAATGCGAGTCCAATTGGCGCTTGAAGAAAGAACACAAACTCACATCAGCATATGCTCAGACAATAAAACAGCTCTTGCTGCGCTGGGTAGCATGAAAATAAGAAATCATTAACACAAAAAATAACCTAAGCGAAAACGAAAACAAACTTACTCTATTCTGGGTCAACAGCCAGTCTGTAATGAGGGGAAACAAAAAAGACGATGAGCTTGCAAAATTGAGAGCCAAAGAATAGGCCTCAAACCAGCGTTGGCATCTCGAAAAGTAACATAAAAGGGACAATCCATTGCTGGGTCAGATCAAAATACTCGAAAGAGTGGCAACTAGTGAACATTAGGGAAGACTGGTATCAGCAAGTGGGGAATATGGTTAAAACCGCTGTCAAACTGCTGACTCAGATACTAACGGAACATGCACCACTTAATTACAACCTCCACACCTCTACAAAATGAATCTGAGTGGTGTAAACGGAAAACGACACGACAACGCACATTCTGTGGACATGCGTGACCCTGATCCCCCAAGACGCCTAGCAATCTCAGTAGAGCTATTCGACACTCCGGAGATCCAGAAACTAGAAACAAGGAAGGTGTTGAACCTCTTCAGGGCTTTAAGCATCTACCGGTCACCCAGTCCCGACTGAATATTTGATAGGTGGGCGTTCGTTCACATCGTAAGCATGGTGAGCATTCTTGAGTGGGAACTGCTCCAGTTCCCTTCTGGAGCTTGGTGAACACTCTTGAGTTGAGAATATTTCACTAGGTTATATGTGATGCAAAAGGCTTCGGTTTAAGCATACTGGTTCCCATCACATCACAATAACAATAATAAAAGTGAACATAAAAGTCATTCAATATCTACATAGCTAAAGGTACAAGTTCCATATATATATAGACATCCTCTGAAAAACATGGGGAATTTCTAGGTGTAGCGTTGAATATCTCCAAAGCATTTGAGTCTAGCGACAAGGCCTGTTTGGGAAACTTCCCTCACATGGTTTCTCGCTTACTACCCAGTTTTCTCTCAGATGGATCACTCCATGAGGTGGTTGTTGGAGTCACCTTCAACGTAATGACCATCATCGATGGAATCTCACAGGAATCGGTTTTCGCACCACGTCAACGCTCTGTTGGAAGTGACTATCTGTCTCGTCCATAGCTTTGCGGATGATGGTACTCTTCATACTGATTTCTCCTCTAGAGTCCTTACATCGTACAATCGAGCCAAAAGTACAAGATGGAGACAGGACGATGCGAAGAATAAAGATCTGGCAAGAATTGTGAAATAAGAAATCTTTTATCCAATAGAGTTTGATGCAACCAAAAGCTGGTATTTCCTCCAGGAAGATCGCTTCCATAATCCCCACTATGGTGTTCCATGAATATTATAGATTTTGCTCTCATGTAGTCAAAAGATATGAAGAGAATATACTATCTGGCGATAGTGCTATCTTCATGAATGATGGGTTCTGAAAAAGAAGAAAATTACGATACAGTGATGAGGATGGAAGTTGTGAAAATATTGGCATCATAAGGAATGTTTTTTTGGGACAAATATGACCTTAAGAGGATTGTCTAGAAGAATTGGTTACCTCCATCCATTTAATCATGCTACTCATCTTGATCTTGCACTGTATCAATAAAAACCATCACTTGGAAAGATTTGTTTTGTTGTTTCAACTAACTATGTATTCGGGATAGAGTAGAGTTTCCCATCATTTATCAAGGTTTTCAAAGCATACGAGTGTGTATATCCAGAATTAGTTTGTCGAAACTAATCTAGAATAACATTCTCGTTCTTCCCAGGAAATTGAATGATATTCTGTCATCAATTCGCTGAATCCTCTTCTGAAATAATTATTTCGGATATTTTAAATGAATTCATGACTTCCCAAATAGTATTGGAAAGGATGAGAGGAAAGAAAAACCTTCTGAAAGTATTATTAGGACTGAAAGTAAATTGAAGTCAGCATTTGAGAAAAGTGAAAAGTAAGAGAACTGTTGCGGAAGGAGAGATTGAGAGGCGTGAACTTATCAAATATTAAAAAAATATTTTCAAGATAGATGTGCTACCATGTTTCATGCAATGCATATTCAGATTGCTTCAGTTCTGTGAACAAGAGACATAACTTTGCTTGAAACTACGATGTGGTTCTAAGATGAGAAAAGATTCATAATCTTGTTAAGAATTATTTGTTGTATATGAAAATGATACATTTGAGAGTCATTCAGCATGTACGCTGTACAAGAGAATTCCTCTCAAAAATTTGGAGCTAATAGGCATAACGAAAGACCTCAATAGGCATTTGTCTCTATATATTTTCCTAATGATTAGCTTTGTAGCTATGAATTATTCGGAGCTCCGAAAGCATAAGTGAGCACATGTAGAATACCTTGTTTGCTTCCAAATATCTTGAAACTTGTCACTTTCAGCCAACTCATGAAAACCGTAAACCAAATGCACGACGGAATCACGGAAAAGTTATGAAGGGTTAATGAATCCCAAGAAGTGACTAGTGAAATACTGGAATTGAGTATTGAGGTTATGGTCGCACGAGAGCTGTTAAATTAGAGTAACGAGAGAGGATACAATCACCAGACTTAGCCTGGAGGTAGAAGGAAGTTGTATATCATCCCAGAGTGCGACATTTTTTCTCGAAGGTTCCACCAGTTGCGAAATAAACCCTGCTCTTTGATGTGTTTTATTTCAGGTACTTACATGAACTCAGTTTGTGTCAATGATACCCCATTCCATTTTCATTCCTCTGTAGAGTTGGATTTTCATCGGCAGATTTATATACGGCCGGCTAATTATAATTGTACTGTTATTACGGAATCTTCATAGATTCATTTAAAGGCAAATGCTAATGAAAAATGCTGATGACCATGAAAACACTGAAGCAGGTATGTCGTAGTTATTAATTTTATGCAATTTTGGGCATTTTTTTGTATCGCCCAAAAATGTAGTCAACGACAACTTCATAGTCTTTCGAATATTATCATAATTAAGTTTGCTTTGATGTACAGTTGTCGATTGACTAGATATATTCGGAAATCCTCTTAATGGACGACATGCCTGTGGATAGTCCCACCACAGTCATTCATCTCATTTTCATCATCATGTTGTCTTTAACTCACCTTCATATTTTAGTGTCATTCTCTTTGATTTAATTAATTTTCAATCAGATATCGAACCAGTTTCGTTGTTTTGTAATATCTTTTCTAACCTGGAATTTGTGCAGAAGGTTATTCTTTGTAGCCAGAGATGCGGGCTGAGGAAGCAAGGTGTTCTGATTCTTGATTAAACAAATAATTTATCCTTACATTCATTTCCCTTTCTTTATCGAATTTAATTTTTCCCAGATAACTCCTTTAAAACATTTGATTTGTGACTCGTAATATTTGATAATATTTGGTTTTCATTTACCTAATACCGATTATTATTTGATCTTGGATTAGTATTTCCAAGTTAAACATCGCAATTATACCTGATTATTAATGTTGTCTTCATACTTTATTGATCTGTTCAATTGATATTTGATTATAATGTTGTCTTCTGCCTTCATGAATCAGTTTATGTGTTCAACTGTTTTTAAAATCACATTCTGTTATAATATCTATTATCGTAATTATGAATCTGTTACCTGAATTTCAAATTATCTATTTCGTAATAGTTCAATACCATTATCTGGATTTGAGTTATATATTTCGTAATTGTCAATATTTTCACATGGATTGAATCTACCTATTCAATTCTTTGATTATCTGACTATAACTATTTTAACCATAACGAATTGAAATATTATTTTCCACAGCGAGTCAGAATTCGATTGTTTGTCTCGAATTCTACTTCTTGATGTTTTCTGATTAGGATTAGTAACTTATTGTCATTCGTTACGCTTGATTTTCTCTCATTGAATTTGTTGAAGGTAACGCATACAGTGACGATGTTTATTTGTTGTTTTGCTGTGTGTGCTGCTTTGCATTTGGGTCATTTCTGTTTCGTATTGTATTATTTTCAGGGTTAAACGGCTGAGACGCTTCTTCTTTTTTCCTGCAAGTGAGTACAGAATTACCGGGCAAGGTTTGGAGTATGCAGTTCACAAGCTACAACTAATACAAAGGAGGGTAATTTTTTTTGCAGAATTAATTAAATTTTCAGAGTTATCAGTTTGCTAATCCTCACAAATTTTTCTATTTCAATTATCAATTCATCTAAATTTAATTTGTTCACGAGTCAAATTTCCCTCTTGTCATCATTCACTGTTCATCTCAACCTTCAATTTTATTTAATTTTGTTATTAACTATTCAATTGGTAAATAAAACCATTTTTTTGATAAGTTGAACTATTTCTCTATCCAACACCATCGTAATGCCGGAGATTCTTGATTGAGCTTGTTTTCCTCATCTGTAAAGCTGTTGGCGCTCCTGGTACAGCTGTCAATCAGGAATCGGAGGGTACGTTCCATTACGATAGACCCTGAGATTAAACGGTTAAAAGTGACTAGATAATGTCTTTTTAACCGGGAACCTTACACTTGCGCCCAACGTGGACTAAGGGGTAAGGTTACTGAAGGCAATCAATAAGAACAAATAAATGCAGAATGGTTGAAAGCAGGAAGGTCTGTAATGTCTTTCAGCAAAGCAAGTGAGAATGCAAATAAACAAGGCAAACGCCATTTACAAAGAGGAGTGCCAATAGAGAATTGTTGCAGAGTAAAATTAACGAAATCGGAAACATCAGAATTGCCATGATATGACGTAAAATAATAAATACTTCCGTACAGCTTCAAACATGTCAAACTAAGTTGTTATTCAAGTACCATAAAAACTTGTAATGGAAAGTTGGAGTCTAGACAAGGCTGTATTGTGTTTGCAAAATGTGTGCACATTGACGTTTAAGCTCAGTTTTGCTCCGATCACGATTTAACCATTTGCATGCAAATTATATTTTCATGTCGGTTTATATTTTTTAGCAAACTGTAAGCGCTAGTTACATTTCATTTCAAAGAGTACGTCAGCTCAAATTTCTGCCACTGTTGCCAATGTTGTTGAAAGTTATTAATATGTCATTCGGATATAATCTTTGCTGGCAAGCGGTTACCAGGATTCGTTCTACATCTGCTGCCGTTGATATATCTACTTTTTAATATAACAAATTCCCTATTGAAGCCTCGAGTTCTTATGAAATTCTATAACTTCTTTATATTACGCTTCTCCGAAAATGTTCAAATTCGACTGATAATAAGTTAATCCGCACTCTTGGTAGAAATTTACCGAAAACGGCCCATATATTCGTTCCGCTTATTTCATATATTTCTAATGTGGAAGAATTGATATAATATCATGCTCGAATGTACTAGGTAGATTGAATATCCATACACTTTCGAAAAATATTCGGTATATACATATTTAGTCAATTAAAACTCGAGATAAGCTACGTATTAAACATATTAATAACCCACTGAATGATATCTTAAAAACAGCATATACAGAATATAGAAATTATTTGACAAAACTTATCAAAAAAACAAAAAGTAACTGTTTTGAAAGCTAAATTGAAAGTAACAGTGAAACGTCATCGAATATTTGGAAAGTTATGAATGTAAATCAGGAAGAAAAAAAGAAAATGTAAAGAAACTCAAAATTGATAATGTAGAATTTTCTGATAATGTAATTATGACAAATAAATTCAACGAACATTTTTTAACAAATTGGAAAAAAACTTGCTAAACAAATTATAGCACCCGGTAAGACGAATTTGAAGAATAAAGAAAATTTTACTTGCTCACACGCCTCTATGTTCCTAGCTCCAACTAATATATCAGGAATCAAAGAATACATTACTAACTTGAAAAATAAGAAAAGCACAGGTCCTGATAATATATCAAATGAGATTCTAAAGTTATGAACCTCTTTGTTTTATTTTTAATCGGGCCATGGAAAATGTTATAGTGCCAACTCACTTCAAAGAAGCTACGGTGGTCCCATTATACAAAGGAGGCGATAAGGCAAACTTGAATAACTACCGACCAATATCGTTGTTATCTAGTATATCAAAAATATTCGAAAAAATTATAAAAGCAAGATTGGAACTGTATCTATCTAAAAAGGATATAATTTCTGGAAAACAATTTGGTTTTTGTGAAGGAAAGTCAACGCAAGATGCAATAGCGGTACTTACGTATGAAATTTATACTGCAATGGATAAGCAAAAATCTTCTCTATGTATTTTTCTGGACTCAGAAAAAGCGTTCGACACGGTATCCCATGATCTGTTGTTGAAAAAATTAGATAACATCGGTATAAGAGGTAATGTTCTGAAGTTGTTTGAATCTTACCTGTCAGGTAGATATCAGAGAGTTTTACTAAATGGTATCTACAGTAAACAGGGAAAAATTATTTGTGGTGTGCCTCAAGGTACAGTACTCGGTCCGGTGCTCTTCAAGATTTATCTAAATGAGCTCCTTGAACTCGATATCATCGGAGAAGCAATCTCGTTCGCAGATGACACAGTCATTTTCTACAAGGGTCGAAAGTGGGAAACGCTTAAGCCTTTAGTGACGAAAGACCTAAAAAACGTGTGTCAGTGGCTTAATGCTAATTCATTGAGTGTAAATTATAAGAAAACTAAAATAGTGCCTTTTACGTACTTTTGCCGTAACTTACCAGATTTTAACTCCATAGACATAGGTGATACTATTAAAATTGAAATCGCAACGTGTATAAAATACTGTAGGTGTTCACATAGACTCGCATCTTCTCTGGAATGTGCACGTGGAAAGACTGTGTCCAAAATTAGGTCGATTATCTACAAATTCTACCAAATTAGAGACTTTCTAGACTTCAGAACTTTGAAAATAGTTTACTCAGCTCTAGTGGAATCTCTTTTAAGTTATGGAATATTGGGGTGGGGAGGTCTTAAGAAAACGCTATATCTGAAACTTGGAAAAGTACAGAAACGAATATTAAAAATTATTCTTAAAAAACCGTTTCGTTACTCTTCAGGTAGCGTATTCAAGGACCCTAAAGCACTTACTATTCCTCAGTTGTATTGTAAAGCAATGCTTATGCACTACTTTAAGAAAAAATTAGATTTTATACACCTAGAACACACTTATAATACTAGGGCTAATTTTCGTAACTTGCATCAAAATTATAAAGCATATAACAATATAGGTCAATGCTTTTTTGTGTGTTTTATGCCATTATTGGTGAATACCCTCCCGAATTTCATATTAGCTATAAACTCAAAATTTCGATTTAAAAAACTAATTACACAGTGGATTATCCAAAACAAAGAAACCATTTTTACTGTAATACATCTTTAATTTCTATTGCTATTTTATTTTTGTAAAATTGCTTACATCGATCCTGTTCAATTTCTGGTGATACACTGTTATTTTATTCTTTAAGTATAATATTTAAGTTGATTATAAGTTTAATACCTAGTAGAACGCCATGAAACTGTTCCTTCAGACTGCGGTAGTATTATACAAATTGATTTGTTTACGTCATTGACAAGTTCCTTTGTGAACTTAAATGACTATTTTATGCTAATCTTTTTGATAAATTATTGTTTTTGTTTTTGTATAAATTATTATTATTATAATTATTATTATTATATATGTGTACGCAAATCATGTTACTTACATATTGCCTATAGTTTAGTGACATGTGGCAGTAAGAGGAAACACTAGGTTCTAAAAAAAGAAGATAACTGACTGACTCAGTTTCGATATTTTCCGATAGGTGACACTACTAATACGGCGTTGTTGAATATTTTGAGTACTTCCTGTATGTGTATACGGAAATCTTGCTACTCACAGATTACTTGTCTATCAAATCATATACAACTCACGGATGATTCTCCATGTAGAAATAGATTGTTTCGAAGATGAACGGCTTTTCATCAAGTCTTTGTCCTTGGCTCTTGTTGATAGTAATTGCGTAAAGTGTTTCTTTATTTTATTTTTTACTCTGGAAGCTCAGGAAAATCTCCGAGTATTTTTCAGGCTGAAATTCATACAATAGCAAAATCTGTCCAGTTTAATATAGAAAGAGACATCTGTAGAGAAAAAAAATCAAACAGCAATCAACGCGCTCAGGTCCCACGTAATCAGCTCCTAGATGGTCTGGGACTGCTCAGATAAACTAATCGAACTAACCAAGTACAAATCAGTTATCCTCCGGGACACACTGAAGTAGAGGGTGACGAGAAAGTAGACAAACTCGCCTGATTCGCTGAATAAGGGGCATTTTTGGGACCTGAACCCTTCTGCGCCAGTATAATACTGGAGGATATCAGAAAATAAGTAGACAAAAAAAAACTTATCACTGAACAACAGGAATACAAGGACTGAGACAGGCAAAGGTACTTCTGGGAAGCTATCACCAGAAGAGATCGAACGGATGCATCAACCTAAGAATAGTGTAATGAATACTAACAGGGTACTGCCGGTTGAAAAGACACTTTAAAAGACTCGGATTGATAGAGAAAGAATAGTGCAAGTTCTTCGAAGAGAAGGACGAAACCTCCATTCTCATCCTCGCAGACAAGAAGTGGAAAAAATGATCTCATCACTGAACAGGAATACAAGAATTGAGGCAGGCTAAGATACTTCTGAGAAACTATAACCAGAAGAGATCTAGAGACTACATCAACCTAAGAAAAAATAAAATCAGAATACTTACGGGAATCCTAACAAGGCACGGCCAGTGGAAAGGATAGCTTAAAAGACACGGATTGGTGAAAGAACGAGAGAGCAAGTTCTGCGAAGAGAAGGACGAGACCTGCATCCTGATCCTCGCAGACAAGAAGTAGACAAAAAAGATCTCATGACTGAACAGGAATACAAGGACTGAGGCAGGCAAAAATACTTCTGAGAAACTATAACCTATGACTTCATCAACCTGAGAAAAAATAAACTCAGAATACTAACGGTAATTCTAACAACCTAACGGATGAACGGACACTTTGAATGACTCGTATTGGTAGAACAAGAACAGTGCAAGTTTTCCGAATAGTAGGACGGAACCTCTATCCCCATCCTCGCAAAATGCACTACCTTGCAAAACCCTAATATCCTGAAATTTAACGTAATACCTCAAACGGTTTTCGAAATGTTTGGTGAAAACCGAAATAAATAGAATTTTCACCTGTATATCGAACACCAAGCATTTCAAGACATATATTTACACGAACTTCTCGACTTGAAATTAGCCCAAGAATCACCCGTTGAAATAAGTAGTGCATAACATCCTGTATACTCACGAATTGAGATGAATACTACAATTAACGCAATTTTTTCGACAAGTAACAGCTTGTCAGAACTGACTGGAATTGAGATTTGCCACATTCATGGATGTATCACTGGTAATGTGCATGTGTAATCCATTATCTATCTGCATGACAACCATGTAGTATTGTACATCTTGGGTAAAAATAACAGGAGTTTCCAACTGATTTAATAATTCCTTTATACAGAGTGATTCTGGAGGTAACGGAAATATTTTGAAGACATGTGTAGGAAGCCAAAATAAGCAAGATAGGCTCATGTTCTAATCAGATTTTCATTCGTTTCAGAGATAATTAGGTTTTATTTTTAACTCTGATAACGTTGTCCCGAATGACAATTTTAAAAACTATATTAAGTAGACAAGTGTCGTAACAACTGACAGTTATGCTAGTTTAATGTGATTGTAGAAATACCTCACAAATTCAGTCATAAAGATATGATATTTGTTTATGGTTTCTGTAACGATAGTACTGTGCCTTACTGGGAAAGGTTATTACATGTTCGGAAGATCGGAAGTGAATATTGGACTAAGTACCGTTGAATATTCGACCAACTAAGAAATTTTCTGAATACACATTTCGGCCTTTGCTGGATTGGCAGAGGCGGCCAGCACCCTTGGCTACCAAGATCAATGGATCTCAATCAATCAATCAATCGTAACGGGGGCGGACAAGTCCGGAGCAATAAGACCGCTTCATTGGGTCCATTATGCGCCTTTTGATACAATGATCAATCCAGCAGGTCTAAGGCAGTGCCAAAGGCTAAGATTTTGCATGAATATGGACTGATATCTCTCATGGCTTCAAGCGGCATAGTCACTAGAAGTCACTCTGTCGGTGCGAAGTGCGCTTAGGGCCGCTTGGCTGTCAGTGCAGATGTGAATCTGCCTAACTCTGTAGCTTAATCTGAGGTTTTCCAGAAGGACAGAACAGTTTCTTCCGCCTGCCACCGTACGGCGGCAGCGTAGCTTATGACTGGGGGAATCAATGGATCTGACTTCCCTAGATTTTTGTCTTTGGGGATGTAGGAATTCGTTGGTTTATGCTACGGAGGTGGACACAAGGCATGCATTGTACTTGAACATATGAGCTTATTTTGCATATTCTGTAGACTATTCTGGACATATCCTCAATATATTTACACTTCCTCCCGAAACAGCCAGTATTACACATGCACCAAATTTGCTTCATAAAAGTGAGAAGTAAGAAAAGAAGTATGGAAGGAATCTTTCCTAATCAATGCTCATCGAATTTTATATAAAAAATCTCTTTCATGAATCCATAAAAGAAGAGCCGGTATTTTTAATTAACAAGTTTCAGGAATATTTCAAGGGCTATGTTCCAATCTCTCGGACCTAGTTGAAGGAAGGGTATGTTCAGTATTTTCAATCAGCTCGTTTCCCATGTGGCTGTATATTTATGAATTTTTAGCATATAATGAAACCAGTGAAAGTCATTAGAAGAATAAAGTATCGAATAATGAAAATTATGTATAAGCTATCATGGAAATTGGGTCTGAGCTGAAAAAAATTGAATAGTCCTTGCACATATACTTGGTGTTGCTTTTTCTAGTGTTTTCCATCGAACTACCATCTGCACCAACTTGATCCTGTAGTAACTTTTATGTTATACTTCATATGTGTTCAATGGATTTAAAATGCAATGGTAACTCGATGTACATATCAGCTAATATATCAGCTACGATTACTGGTTGTGACTTATTTATTTGTACAAAGTTCAACAACATTACTTTCACGTCAACGGGTAGAGTTTGCCTTACGGGGCGGGGATTACTCAGTTACATCTGAAAAGCTGTCGGACGTATCCAAAATTAGAACATAGCGCGCCCCTTTTCACCTTCAAATTAATGGGGTGGAGGGGGTTAATGTCTCAAACAGTAGCTGAAACGCTTGCCGACAATTATTGCACATGTTAGGCGAAGTGCCGTGCCGTTAAGCAAAAAATTGATTGTTCAAACTTGCACCTGACTGTACTACCTACGTACCATATATTGAAGTGAGTAACTGAATGAAATAATTGAAAGTTCGATTTTACTAGTTTAATAAATAAATGTGATTATAGTTTCGCTAACACAGTAGCTTATTCAAGCGAATATGACAAAGTACTGCAGTACTTTGTAATATTTGTTTGAAGAAGCTACATTTATTTATTAAACTAGTGAAAATTGAACTTTGAAGCTTATTTTACTTAAGTTTAAAATGGTTTTTCTAAGGTATCTCAGAAGGTTCTGAATAGATATATTGAGTGCATTTAATTGGATATTTATCTAAGGGAAGGCCAAAATTCAAGGTTTCCAAATGCTGCATCATTTGCTTTAGCTCCTGAGGTGAAAACTAATGGTAGAATCGATTTTCTCATCCATGAGAGTGTATTATGACGCTGTTATTATGAAATCGGAATCGCTATTTTTCCTTACTTACCCTCTATGGAATTAGGGAAGATGCGAAAATTCCGAACGGTTGGAGTTACTGATAGAACATGTTCTATGGGATCTAAAAAGGTTGTGGATAGTAATGTTAAGTGTATCAATCATGTTAAAAAGAATGTTATTGGGTATTTATCTAAGGGAAGGCCGAAATTCAGAGTTTCGAAATGCTGCAACATGTTGCTTCAGCTTTTGAGGTGAAAACTAACGATAGAATCGGATTCATCATCCATGAGAGTGTATTATGGCGCCGTTATATCGAAATTGATGAGATCGGCCAAATTCACTATTTTTCCATACTTACCCTTATGAAATTAGGGAAAATGCGAAAATTATGAATGGTTGATGTTACTGATGGAACTTGTTCTATAGGATCTCAGAAAGTTGTGGATAGCAATTCCAAGTGCATTAATCATGCTAAAAGCGATTTTATTGGATATTTATCTAAGGGAGGGCCAAAATTTAGGGTTTCGAAACGCTGAAACAAGTTAGCCTTAGCTATCGAGGGGAAAACTGATGGTAATGGAGTCATATACGAATCGAAACCAACCAAGTTCACTGATTTTCCATACTTAACCCTAGTGAAATTTTGGAAAATGCGATGATTCCAAAAGATTCATGTAACTGATGGAACTCGATCTGTAAGACCTCAGGAGGTTGTTGATATCAATTTGGGGTATATTAATCATCTTAAAAGTTATTCTCATTTTGTATTCATATAAGGGTTCTGGGTTTCGGAACGCTGCGACATGTTGCCTGAGCGTATGAGGTGAAAACTATTGGTGTAATCGAATCCATCAGCGATGAGAGTGTATTATGACGACGTCATATCGGAATCGATGAGATGCGGCGGGAAAAATCACCCCGCCAATTTGTAAACCAAGGGCAAAGTGAGCCCGCTAGTTGTAAATTAGTAAATGACTATGCGCGGCACATCTCCATCGTCTATAAAATGTATAAATGTTGAGAGTATTGTTTCAGAAACATGCTGAAGAAAATGAGCTGTAATCCGAAAAATAACCAAAGCAACGAAAATGAACCTACAGAGCCTACAGCTGGTTGTAGCAAAGACGTTTTCAATTACGGGTCCATGAGGAAAAGAGGAAAAGCGAATCACTCTGATGAGAGCAACGTTGTTCTAACAATTATTGTAGCATTAATTAATCATATTGCCATTCAACGCATACACCATACACTCTACACAGAATACAACATTTTATTAAAAAAAATTAATTCATAGTTCGGAATTCGGCAAAGTCCTCCCATGTGTATCACATTTTTTGGAGTGTTATTGACATCTCATTCGTTACTCTAGTTTGATAACGATTTATCCTACCGGGATATCAAAAATTATCTTGGTCAAGGGTGGTTGTGGAACCTAAAACGTGTGTCTTACTTTACGTTCGAAATAAATATGTCACTGTCATACTGACATCACCAATAACCTACAAATTTCATACCTATTTATTTCAGTTGTAAAACAATAATGAACTACAAATTATGAAATAATTATGTGAACTTTGAACCTTTTCAGAGGTCATGATAGCCACAATTCGGGTTAAAAACCATTTTGAAATAGTTAATTTTCCGTAAATCGAATGATGTTCACGTGAGAAGCCCGTAGCACACGAGTTAGGAAAGTGCAAACTGGTTGTACCAAATACGACTTTACGTCGACTTCTCGCGTGCCGTTTTCGCTCCATGTAGTTAGATTTAGTATCGGACCGTGCCCGACGGCCTTTCTTTTTTCGATAAATGTCTATTAAATAGGAAAATTCAATTAAAACAGTTTGAGCTATTCTCAGATCTCAGCTACGCACGTCTAACGTGCGACGTACCAAAGGGAATTTTCTCGCGACTAAAATATACACGAAGCGGGTAAAAACTAGCGGACCATAGCCAACTAGCGTCGGTTGCACGTGGCAAGAAACCGCCCCAAATTAACAAGACCGAGGTAAAATGTATAAACTCTAACTTACGCGCAGCGAGCTCCTCGAGGCATATTTCAAAATAATCTTGTCCGTAGCTAATTACATAGGACGTCTGACGTTCATGCAATTATGTTTTTAGATAATTCGAACCTTCTAATTTCGATAGGCCACGTGAAAATCCCGGAGTCCAAAGCGCTAAAGACTTCTGAGTGTCACAATATTCGTATAAGATTGCGAAATTTCGCACTTTTAGAAACTTCAAATTAATTATGACAATTATTTCAAATGTAAAGTAAGACACACGTTTTAGATTCCACAACCACCCTTGACCAACATAATTTTTGATATCCCGGTAGAATCTTGAAGGAATGATCGACAATACCATCTTTGAATATCTATGTTCCCTCGAGATATTTCAAGTTAGAAACAATTTAACTATAATAAAGACTTACGAAAGTTTTGTTATATAGCATACATTCACACATTGCTCCAATTTAACTGAAGAGCACCTTACTCTCCGGTAAATATCTACATCCAATCTGACTGAAACAGTATATAAAAATGAATGACAGTGGAGGATTCCTAATTGACGTTAGTTTGTGGTTAGGTTAGCTTCCTATATCTCTCTTCTTGCTTAACGCTTCGCTTAAACTTACTGACTTACACTCAGTGTTGACTAACAGTGCCCCCTTTTGTGTCCCATAAAAGTTTCACTTTCAAATTCTAATGTCTTCCTCCTCTTCCAACATTCCATCGTGGACTCATACGATGTTCGACGAACATTATGGTGTGTTCAATATATATAAGAAAGAACGTTTATGTAATGGTAGTTATGAACTCAGCTCGATACGTTATAATTCATGAAGAACATTAAATATCTACGGAACAATGAGCGACCCATTTCCATGTTTCTGATATAATTCATTGTCATAAGGGAATTGTTGGCTGTACAACAGTGTTTTAGAAGTATATATTTTATTACCTAAGTAATGTCTTATTTTAAATACCAGTGGTTTCCTGGTACCTGTAAATCTTTCTCCTACATTGCTTTGCGTGCTTTTGATGTTTATTATTTCGCAACAGCAACTAGATTCATGAAACAAAATTACTTCCACCATGTGGCTTCTACCTATTTGGGAACAATAGAACTATAAATCCAATACATAGTTGGAATGACAGCTCTCGTTCAGAATTCATAATTCATCTGCATATAAGCCTGAAATCATTTTATCAATTATCAAACTTTCCGTTGAAGAGTAAATATTTTTTCGATTTCTATTATTGAATTCTTGAATAAATACTCATCGGAATGTGAGAGAATGTTTTTCATTCAAAATACAACATTTAAATGAAGAAGTGACTGACTTACAGTTACTGTCTAGGTTCGAATTCCCCATCTTTCGAATTGTCTGTTATCACTAGAGCTAGGGAAATATGCATTTAAAAAACCATAAAATATGCATGCAAATATGCACAAAAACCAGTTGAAATATGCACTAAAATACGCTTTTATGCATTCATAAAAAACGCAGTAATCTTTGTATTGAAGGTATTTTATTTATTATATGCTAAAGTCACAAAAAATATTTATTAAAACTACTACCAAGAGCTAGGTACCTACTTGTCACTCATTATTGTTTATTTCCTATTACTACTGAACATATTAAAACTTATACTATGTAGATTTATTTAATTTATTATTATTATCATTATTACAGTTAAAACTATATATTATTAAGTGTTTTTCTAAATTTTCCAGAGGAAAACTGTGCCGTCTATCTGATAATAATTGTTTGTATACGGAAAAACTTTCTACTTCATATGAAGTTAAGGGAGCAAACTTAAAATATTGTATAATTGAGGGTTCTATCAGTAAAATAAAATTATCTTCACTATTTCCCATTTTAATAATATTATTTATTTGAATTAGTTTTTGATAGCCCTCATTTTTCTTTAACACCGTGCAGAATTTTTGATACATTTTGTTGGTTCCCCCAAGGTGTTTATTTTTTAAATTTATTGAATTGATAATTTCAATGCTTTGGTCCAACGAAATGTTTCGCTTTTCAAATTTCGTGATTGATTCAGCTATATTTACAAAATTGGTTTGTATATGTGCTAACTGATCTATCTACATCGGAACTACAAATGACGTCTCTGATTCCCTCGAAATTATCGGTTATGAATATAAGATGAACGATCTTTATACACCTGTACTCGCAGAGGGGCTTTTGAAAATATTTTTCTTACATTTGATACAAGACTATTGACCATTGGAAATTCTGTCTTCATAACTTCTGCTATTATATTTGAAGCGTGTGCTAATCAAGTAACATGAATTGAATTTGGAAAAAATATTTTTAAATTTTGTCCAGCTTTGATAATATATGGCGCAGCATCACTTAATAATGACAAAATTTTCTCTGCTGGTATCGGCACAGGTAAAAGAAAGTTACTAAGAGATTCCTTAACGGAAACTAAATTTCTGGTACCACACTCACTCCCGTTCAAACTTCATATAACCAAATTTGCAATATACTGTCCTTCAACGTCAGTTCGTCAACAGATATCCATATTGGATTATTCCCAATTGCGGTTTTAATCGCTTCAACAGTAAATTGCATATTGGAATCAACATATTTTTTTCGTATGGTCGTAGCAGAAGGATCCTGAACATCTTTGCAGTACTTGGTCAAACATTTTCGAAATAATGGATTATCCAATTTTGCAATTGGGATATTGAAACCGACCAGTAAACTGCATAGATCCTTATTAATATTTTGTTGGTCAGAAACTTCTGTTTGATTTGTAGTGATGAGCTGCTGAACTGAATCTTGAGGCTTTTGTGCACGAGATTTATGCGTTGCAGTACCCAAGTGTTGATCAACTTGAAACTTCTTTTCACATACAATATGGAAATTTGAAATAGAAAGTTAACCAATAAACTTGTACTACTCCGCCAGTCTAAGAATAATTTGATTGGTTTCACCTCTACTAAAATTTTAGATACAGGATGTAAAATAAAGGACGGCTTCCTTAGTCAATTTTGATCTTGGGAACAGCGTTAACCAAACACTACATATTAGAATTTGATAAAATTTGTTCTCCGAAGTGTCTTCTATAATACATTTTTTGAATTTTGATCGTAAAATTTTTCTTGAAAAGGATCAGAGGTTTTAGTAAAACGTCACATTTCCATCATAAAATAAAAAATAACGTATCAATTTATGACGAGCAAAACAAGGTATGCAAGTCAGTGTCAAGACCATGTTTACACCTTTACTAAAAATAATTTTAACACCAGTGCCTTAAAATAATCAAAATTGTAGACACTGACAGTAACTATTCTAAAACTTATATTACTTTTGGCTTATAGTCGAGGAAATAAAGCATTGAACCTGGGTAAGTTGGCGCAGTTGGATGGATTGAGATGCGGTTTTCTGCATTCGATTCAGAAAGTGATTTAGAAACTTTGTCCGGTATTTTTGTTTTGCGGAAAAAATTTGTTGCATTTCTACAGCCAAAAAATGCATTTTTCTAAGTGCACTTTTTGAGGTGAATAAAAAAATGGACTCAAATTGGTTTCTCGGGGGTTTTTGGGGTCGCTGAACACGAATATGACATTTAAAAAATTCCCTGAGGTTCCCTTTCCCCTTGGACGTCCCCGGGGGTATACTAGCGTCCTGACGTCCTGGATATCGACGAAATTAATGAAAAAATTATTTTTAATGTTTGTCAACTGTTCGAAAGGTGATATGAAGGTTGCTAGTGATGATAACGACATGAAAAAACTCTTCTGCAATACCTGGTGTACCCTGCGTCCGGGTAACGACGTCATCTTCTAGGAATTTGCTAATTTTTCTTCATAAAAGGTAACAAATTCTAGCTCTCGGGGGTTTTTAAAGTCGCCGATCACGACTATGACCCTCACAGTTTTCATGCTTAGTCGTGATCGGCAACTTTGAAAACCCCCGACAGCTAGAATTTATTACATTTAATTAAAAAAAAACGAGAAATTCCTAGAAGATGACGTGGATACACAGGGCTCGAGTGTCCCGGAAATACCTCCAGGTAATTTGCAGAACATTGTGAGTGTCACAGTCGTGATCAGTGACTTTGAAAACCCCCGAGAGCTAGAATTTATTACATTTAATTAAAAAAAAAAAACAAGAAATTCCTAGAAGATGACGTGGATACACAGGGCTCGAGTGTCCCGGAAATACCTCCAGGTATTCCGCAAAACAAAAATACCGCACAAAGTTTCTAAATCACTTTCTGAACCGAATGCAGAAAACCGCATCTCAATCCATCCAACTGCGCCAACTTTCACAGATTTGGCCTATTTTAGTGCTTTATTTCCTCGACTATTATATTTTATGAAAAATGTTTGAAAATCAAAACAATAACTACTTAGACATAATAATACTTACCGGTTTGTTGCAAACTGTGCAGAATATATGGTTATCATTAAAGGGCGGAATATATGCAAAGTGAATATATTTGCATATTTTGCATATTTTTACAAATTTCATAAAAAATTGCATATTTCGGCAAAAATAAAATTTGTGTGCGTATTTTTATGTTTTTCGTTTCATCAAAAGATTAAGTGCGACCCTTGCAGATAATTGAAATAATTTAAAAGGTGGGTAGGTTTTATTATTATATGGTTTATGGACCCGTTTTATTATTATATGGTTTATTGCCGGCATTTATTGGATGTTTAGGAATTTCCAAGTAATCAGCTTGCCTAATTCACCGAACAGAAACAAGACAAGAAGGTTCACTTTAAGCTCCACCCCTAATGTTGTTTATGTCGCTGGCACACTTAAATAATCCCTGGTGGTGCCAAATCGTGTTCGGTGGTAGTAAGTATTGTCACCGAACAGAAACTTCTGTTCGGTGCGCGGGGGTCTAGTTGGAATGCGGCGGCTTGCTTTTATAGTTCGGACTTCAAAGTACCGACGCCAAGTGAACCTTCTTGTCTTGTTTCTTTTCGGTGCCTAATTAGAGAGCAAATGTGGTCTTTCCTTTTGTATTTATATTGTATAGTTTAGGTTGTCGATAGATTCCAGTGTGAAAAGAGTGATTTCAAAAATATTTATTTCAAACGCCTAAAATGCCGAAAGCCGCTTCGTGGATTAAACATTTTCCTGAGTTGGAGTTTAGTGGGGATAAAGTGTTTTGCAAAGTTTGTGCCAAAATCATTGTTTGTGAAGAGAAGTTCCAAATTGATCAACACTTGAAAACAGCTATGAATAAAGCGGAGTTGCAGAAAAGTAAATCTGTGCCTGTTCAGCAGTGTGTGCAAACCGCATTTCAAAATGTCAAACCAAAGAGTGAAAAGGAGGTGTTTCATCAAGACTTATGCAAAGCTTTAGTAGCAGCAAATATACCTTTGAAGAAACTGCAAAATACACAATTCAGAGATTTTTTGCAAAAATATTGTAATCAAAACATCCCTGACGAATCCACACTTAGAAAGAAGTATGTGCAAACAGTATACGAAACCGTAATGGAAGAAATTGAAGTTTCACTGGGCGATGAACATTTCTATATTATTGTTGATGAAAGCACAGACTCATGTGGTCGATATATCGCATATCTTATTATTGGAGGGCTTCAAGAAAATGAGCCAGGGAAGCCATATTTAATATCTTCCAAACAGTTAGACAAAACAAATAATGTGACCGTAACTCGATTTATTTAGCAGTCTCTATCAATTTTTTTTTAACCAAATTTAGTTCCAGTAGAGAAGTTTTTAGTGTTTTTGTCTGACACAGTGCCGTATATGGTTGAAGTAAGTGATTTAGAAACTTTGTGCTGTATTTTTGTTTTGCGGAATACCTGGAGGTATTTCCGGGACACTCGAGCCCTGTGTATCCACGTCATCTTCTAGGAATTTCTTGTTTTTTTTTTTTAATTAAATGTAATAAATTCTAGCTCTCGGGGGTTTTCAAAGTCACTGATCACGACTGTGACACTCACAATGTTCTGCAAATTACCTGGAGGTATTTCCGGGACACTCGAGCCCTGTGTATCCACGTCATCTTCTAGGAATTTCTTGTTTTTTTTTAATTAAATGTAATAAATTCTAGCTCTCGGGGGTTTTCAAAGTTGCCGATCACGACTAAGCATGAAAACTGTGAGGGTCATAGTCGTGATCGGCGACTTTAAAAACCCCCGAGAGCTAGAATTTGTTACCTTTTATGAAGAAAAATTAGCAAATTCCTAGAAGATGACGTCGTTACCCGGACGCAGGGTACACCAGGTATTGCAGAAGAGTTTTTTCATGTCGTTATCATCACTAGCAACCTTCATATCACCTTTCGAACAGTTGACAAACATTAAAAATAATTTTTTCATTAATTTCGTCGATATCCAGGACGTCAGGACGCTAGTATACCCCCGGGGACGTCCAAGGGGAAAGGGAACCTCAGGGAATTTTTTAAATGTCATATTCGTGTTCAGCGACCCCAAAAACCCCCGAGAAACCAATTCGAGTCCATTTTTTTATTCACCTCAAAAAGTGCACTTAGAAAAATGCATTTTTTGGCTGTAGAAATGCAACAAATTTTTTCCGCAAAACAAAAATACCGGACAAAGTTTCTAAATCACTTTCTGAACCGAATGCAGAAAACCGCATCTCAATCCATCCAACTGCGCCAACTTTCACAGATTTGGCCTATTTTAGTGCTTTATTTCCTCGACTATTATATTTTATGAAAAATGTTTGAAAATCAAAACAATAACTACTTAGACATAATAATACTTACCGGTTTGTTGCAAACTGTGCAGAATATATGGTTATCATTAAAGGGCGGAATATATGCAAAGTGAATATATTTGCATATTTTGCATATTTTTACAAATTTCATAAAAAATTGCATATTTCGGCAAAAATAAAATTTGTGTGCGTATTTTTATGTTTTTCGTTTCATCAAAAGATTAAGTGCGACCCTTGCAGATAATTGAAATAATTTAAAAGGTGGGTAGGTTTTATTATTATATGGTTTATGGACCCGTTTTATTATTATATGGTTTATTGCCGGCATTTATTGGATGTTTAGGAATTTCCAAGTAATCAGCTTGCCTAATTCACCGAACAGAAACAAGACAAGAAGGTTCACTTTAAGCTCCACCCCTAATGTTGTTTATGTCGCTGGCACACTTAAATAATCCCTGGTGGTGCCAAATCGTGTTCGGTGGTAGTAAGTATTGTCACCGAACAGAAACTTCTGTTCGGTGCGCGGGGGTCTAGTTGGAATGCGGCGGCTTGCTTTTATAGTTCGGACTTCAAAGTACCGACGCCAAGTGAACCTTCTTGTCTTGTTTCTTTTCGGTGCCTAATTAGAGAGCAAATGTGGTCTTTCCTTTTGTATTTATATTGTATAGTTTAGGTTGTCGATAGATTCCAGTGTGAAAAGAGTGATTTCAAAAATATTTATTTCAAACGCCTAAAATGCCGAAAGCCGCTTCGTGGATTAAACATTTTCCTGAGTTGGAGTTTAGTGGGGATAAAGTGTTTTGCAAAGTTTGTGCCAAAATCATTGTTTGTGAAGAGAAGTTCCAAATTGATCAACACTTGAAAACAGCTATGAATAAAGCTGAGTTGCAGAAAAGTAAATCTGTGCCTGTTCAGCAGTGTGTGCAAACCGCATTTCAAAATGTCAAACCAAAGAGTGAAAAGGAGGTGTTTCATCAAGACTTATGCAAAGCTTTAGTAGCAGCAAATATACCTTTGAAGAAACTGCAAAATACACAATTCAGAGATTTTTTGCAAAAATATTGTAATCAAAACATCCCTGACGAATCCACACTTAGAAAGAAGTATGTGCAAACAGTATACGAAACCGTAATGGAAGAAATTGAAGTTTCACTGGGCGATGAACATTTCTATATTATTGTTGATGAAAGCACAGACTCATGTGGTCGATATATCGCATATCTTATTATTGGAGGGCTTCAAGAAAATGAGCCAGGGAAGCCATATTTAATATCTTCCAAACAGTTAGACAAAACAAATAATGTGACCGTAGCTCGATTTATTTAGCAGTCTCTATCAATTTTTTTTTAACCAAATTTAGTTCCAGTAGAGAAGTTTTTAGTGTTTTTGTCTGACACAGTGTTGTATATGGTTGAAGTAGGCCAAAACTTGAAAAAGTTTTATCCCAATATGGTACATGTCACTTGCCTTTTACACGGGATAAACAGAGTTGCAGAAACTATTAGAACAGCATATCCCTTGGTGAACAAATTAATTTCAAATGTAAAGAAACTGTTTCTGAAAGCACCTCTAAGAGTGCAGATCTATAGTGAGAAATTGCCAGGAGTTAGTTTACCTCCAGAGCCCGTAATTACTCGATGGGGAACATGGGTGCAAAGTCAAGCAGTATTCAAAAATGTGAATTTAGCTAAGGAACTTGTTTTTATTGAGGTTAACTTTAGTTTTATAGCAGATATAATAACTTCGTTACAAAGTAGGAATATGAGTTTAAAAGAAACAATTAATATTGTTGAAACTTTTTCCGACAAATGCAAAAAAGTTCCCGGTGATGTAGGAAATCGAGTAAGAAGTGAACTCGAAGTTATTTTGGGAAAGAATGAAGGCTTTAAGTATTTAATGGAAGTCAAAAATATTTTTGATACTAAACCATCCAACATAGTAATACTTTGGCCTTATAACTTACTACCCAAATTGAAATATTGCCAGATCACATCGGTAGATGTTGAAAGATCTTTTTCTTTGTACAAACATATTTTTACAGACAGAAGGCAAACACTTTTATTGGGAAATTTTGAAGAATATATCGTTATAAATGCATTTTATACTATTTCAGGTTAAAAATTTTACCTATTGTATTTTTCTTTTAATTTTACTTAAAATAAATAATTTTTGTAAGAGTCGGCGTTTATTTATTTCCATTTTTCCATGTTATATTCAAGGCATATAATTTGCATATTTTGACGAATAAATTCATATTGTTGCATATTTCAAACAAAAACTATGCATATATATGCGCATATTTTAACTGAATTGACGTGCATATATTCCGCCCTTCAGTTATCATCAAGCCTTTTTTATTATTAATCCACTTCTTCAGAAGAATTGACTTACTAGCACTTTGCTTTGGCTTTATCACACACTTCTGATAAGCACTTAAGCAAACAAAACTTTTCAGAACTAACTAAAGACAGGACAGAACTAAATTCTAGATTATTTTCAAACTTCAAACTTCAAAGGAGGTGTGATTTCATTGGCTCAATGTCAATAGTTTCCTCCACTTATAAAATCTAAATACGATTGCGATTAGGGTATTTTGGTAACACAAATTCTGGAAATTTGTTAAGCTTTCGAGAAAAACCATATTGATTTCATGACGGCAATCGGCTTATCGCTCAGTAGGGTCTATTATCGTATTATGCTAATACCGATATGGGGTACTTCCGAGGGATACCTACTTCGCTTATTCCATTACCTGTTTCCACAGATGTTTGTCCATATTGAAAGATTTTATTTTTTGCAGATATCCGAAAATACGTGAAAATATGCACTTTTAATAAATGCGTATGCAAATATGCACTCGAGCTCTAGTTATGACGATGCTTTTTATAATATTTGACAAAACATTGCCATTCAATCACTACTTATAATAATAATTGAGCTATGAGTAAGTCATATATTGAAAGTACGGAAGAGAATGAATGTGAAATTACAAGTACAGTAGTCGCATTTATATGGACCTAATAGATCCAAGTTTCACAGAGCATCAACGGATTTACTGCCTCACATTTATATAAATGCTATTAAGGTATTTCATTCACTAATCTGGAAGTACTGTCTCTCACAAGCAGAGCTTTAAACCAAAACGTGGAGAGAATCTGAACTACTCAAGTGAAAAATGCTACCCTCTCAAGGGCGAATTTAAGATTTTCAGACATATCACACTATATGTATGTCTGAAACAGAAGTAATATGTTTCTAACAATTTCCACATGTTTGAACAAGGAAACCGTAAGCTAGAGAAAGAAATAGTTGTTTGCAAACGTCTGAGATGGGAATAATTATTTGCCTTCTATTCTATCTCGTGTATGAATTTACTGCTATTTATTTTATATATTATCTATGTTAATTTGTTGCGTTGTGTATATTCTTACTTTCCATTTCCGAAATAATGGTTATCTATGAGACGAGTAGCATATATCTAGCAAAATCAAAAACGTTCAATCAATCCTAGATCATTATTATTGTTCCTTAACCTACTCATGTTATGTATTATCTAGTATCATTCATTCAGTTTTATATACTTTTACAATACAGTTTTCGAATTGTGAATATCTATGAGATGAGCATACATCTGATCGATACGATGACTTTCAATCATTTACCAATTTTTAACCGATTATTGTTAACCCATCTATTCATCTTATGTATCATCTATTATTATTTATTACATTACTATGGGATAATATTCATCCACTTAATCATTCAGATTCATCAATTCATACATATATCTTATGTATTATATATTATCACTCTTTGTGTATCTTTTTATCTCAAGCTCAGAAATTCTGGTCCTTATCATCAGCCACACCTCAATCTGAGGTTTCTTGGGCTGAATGAGGTGCGGCTGTGGGAAAGGACCAGCATCCAAGGCTATAATATAATATGCATCCACTTAATCAATCAGATCAATTGTCATGAATTCATCTATATATCTAATATATCTATTATGTATTGTAATAAGGGTTATGTACAGGTTATTCCCAATATTAAAAGAACAAAATAATATTTAGAAAATTGAAGTTTGATGTAAAATCAAAGCATCTGAGAGCAAAGTAACAAGAACCCAATGGGGTTCGCCACATGTTTTCTGTTTATCATCAATAACCCATTTTATCGTGGGAAAAAGTAAATGAATTGCTTAAAATAAACATAAAATTAGTTTCACACTCGCTTCAAAGTGGGTGATATGATACCATAGCTGATAGGGTTAGGAGGGTTACAATAATTTCACAAAAGTTTGGTTGTGAAGGAAATCATAAACCTGTCAAGATCAATAACCAATATAGGACGGTAAACGAATGATAGCTATATTGTTAATGTTTACCATCTAAATATGTTTTCTGTACATTCAAATCAGTTAGTAATGTTTAGTAAAAGACAGATAGATTGAGAAATAATCACCGAAAACTTTCTGAACTAGAGACCTCAAGAGAGGAATCTTATTGCTTATTGGTCAATACTTTTCCGGATTGTAGATTGGTTTTCGCAGAAAAAGGACACATTATAAATATCAACAAAATGCTGAAAAACCTTCATTTTTATTTTCTAACTTGAATTAGTCTCTTGGGAAAGCACGTGGCACCTTGTCATTTTTAATTGAATTAATTTTAATAGATTATTCAGAGTGTTTTTGGTAAGAGGGTGTTTTCGCTTAAATCAGAGTTTCAGTTCAATTCAAATCAGTTTTATTGAAGTTCAAGTCAATAAAACATTCAATCAGTTCATACCTTTTGGAATCCCTAGGTTCATCTTGGTTGGGATATCATCCTAATAATTTTAGTTGCATCTCTTTAGTTTAGTTAATTTATTTTCTGTAGGTAATTTTATTTAACTTCAGGTTTCATTATCAGATTATTCTTATAATGATTTTATAATATTAGCAATAAAGTTAATTATGATATTCTTTTTATTATCTTTAATTATCATATATATTCATTTTTTATTATTGTCATCATTAGCTTTTAATTATTGTTCTTTATTAAATATTTTATTGTTGTTGAGTACGAGTTCCTCTGATTAAAACTATCGTATATCCCTCCACTTACCTTCCAGTGTTTAAATCCATAAGCGTCTAGTGAAATGAAGAGGGTAAGTGTCAAAGATTTCTCAAGTTTGTTCTGGCTAATAAATGATTGAGATCAAACTCCAACGTGTCATGGTTCTCTATATTAAATGGCCACACTGCAGATAAATAAATATTAGTGAATAGGAATAACATAAATTCCTTAAGTTAAGTTTTATAGATTTTAATAAAGAGAGTACCATGTTACAGTATCTTTTTGTCCCAAGTTCTGAAATGCTGGTCCTTTTCATCAGCCACACCTCAATCTGAGGTTCCTTGGGCTGAGAGAGGTGCGGCTGTGAGGAAAGACAAGCATCCAAGGCTATGAGATGATGAACATCCATTTAACCAATCAAATCAATTGTCATTAATTCATCAATATATCTTATGTATCATCTATTATCACTCTTTGATATCTTTTGTTTTGAGATTGTTGTTATCCAACAGTATATATTTGCACAAAATTAAGATGTTCATTCACTTTCGTCATCAATCTGGGATCGATAATTATTCATATATCTATCTATCTATATATTCGTATTATCTAGTATCATGCATGCAGTTTTGTATATCTTTACTTTAACTTCTTCGAATTATGGATAAGTATGAGATGAGCAGCATACATGTAATCAACACGAACCAATTATTGTTAACCCATCTATTTATCTTATATATTATCTAGTATCATTTATTTGATTGTATATGTGATCACTAGTTTTTGAATTATATTTATCCAGCTGCGTATAGAATGGTAACCCGAATTGAACACCTACATCTACTCAATCAATCTTAGATCAATTATCATTAATTTATCTATATATCTTATGTATTATCTATTATCATTGTTCTTGTACGTTTTGTTTCAATTTCTGAAAAGCTGATCCTTTTCACCAGCCACACCTCAGTCTCGAGGCTATTAAATAATCAGCAAAGGTCTGATAAACATTGTGAACATTCAAGCAATCCTAGATTAATTATTGTTCCATTGATCATATCATCATTCATTATGTTTATTATGTAAGTTGTCCAAGTTTTGAAATTGTTGTTATCCAGCAGCATATTTTCGACCAAATGATTGATTATATCCTTTATTAATCTTAAATACATAATTATTTATGTATTTATCCATCGATATATTCGTGTTATCTATTAGTATCGATAATAATAATAATAATATTTATTACTATTACATATAAATAAAGGCTGAGGACAGAGTCCTATGTAAGCCTAAAAACTAAAGAGATCAACAAGTTAATACAATGCATTGTGTATATTTTGGCTATCTATCTATAATGTTTTATGTCATGATTAAGGTCATTCATTTAAATATTCAATTATATAGATTAATTATATAAAGCAAAAAATAGGAATTCTTTAAGGTTATTCGTTGTCCCTAAAGTTCCAGGTCGATGAAAAGACTAATTGGTAATAGTCTCCAATGGATCTAGCGGAGATCTAGCATTTCAGAGATTCAAATGTTTTGAGTTGACTAGATATAACATGACTAATTTGATATATTCAAAATTGATTCCATCCATATTATTAAGTGGACTACTATGGACAAATACCTCAGGATCATTCGATTCATCATCATCATCATCATCATTTGGGGGGGGGGGAGGTCAGCCCCCGAATGCATTTAGGCCACTCAGTTGGGTCCATTGTGCGCCTCGTGTTCAGAAGCCTATTCTATGCCTGCATGGCATTCCAACAGGATTTGTATTTAATGATTTTAAATTATTTGAAAAACTTCTGGAATATTTACAAGTTATAATGTTTTTTTATCATTATGAAGTTCAAGAAATATTTTGTGCTTTCTACTTTACATTCATATAAACCGACTTCGTTTTCAGGAAACTTCAACAGTACTTGATAATGTCGTGACAGATGAACCTAGTTTTATTTAAAGTTGTCTAATTCAACTTTAAGCGAAACTTATTTGTTCCATTAGCAATTATGTTTAATGGAATTTCACAAAGTAAAGCTTGCTCTGAATTATTCGAGTTGTTTTCACCAACTTCTGCTTCAATTGTTTCTTTGGAAGAAATCTAGGTATATAATATCCAACATTATGAATTAAGTTGCAGTTCACGAACGACGATAATTTGAGATGATAAGATGATGAACAAATCCGTTATTCAAGGTTCTAAGTATATGAGTGAGTCATACTAGGTTCTAGTTGTTGCCATGGCACGCGACCATGAATATATTTGTATTCTTGAACCATTTGTGAACGTATGTTACGTTTTCTTGGTATTTTGGTTCTTCAATACTACTAAATATGAAATAAGATTTTTTACTTTTTGATGTTTCGATGTTTCATTTATATCTTTATCCAAAATTATCATGTGATTAGTGTTTCCATGTAATTTAGAAAAGAATAGACTACTTCGAATAATTAAGCGCGCCTGCAACCGACTTGCGTTTTTTGAAATCCAATTAAAACTGTAAGAACATTGAATTGGTTGTGTGTGAAAGAGTAGTGTATGGGTAATTATCAAACTGATTATTTACTTGGAATGAATTGAATCTAGCTAATTTAATACCTAAGATACTATTCTATGATTTACATTCCATTTCTATTACTAATAACTAATCAAGTTCAAGATAGCTCTGTGTAATTTTTATTTCAATAAAATATTTAATATTAGAAAGTATCCAAATTAAAGGAAATGATTGTGTTAATGCTAAAATTGATTCTAATCTTTCAAAACTTTATAATAATTTGATTCAAACTGAACATTATTACAATTACGACAGTGACAGTTTTGAAACAAAACTTCAATAGAGCTATGTATGCCATCGTATTCTCTGCTCCAGTGGAGAAGTACATAGTCTTGAGAGAGTAGGAAAAGTTGACAAAGTATCAAGAGCCACAAGGGAGTATCAGTGGTTCTGATCATCGGTATTTAGGCGGCCTGTAAGAACTCAGCGCAGATCATGATAGACCGGATGCAAAAGACAGTCATTCTGGGTCCAATGAGACCACTTAGAACACACGATTTGGGAACCTGAAGCTACTTACAGACCGGTGTGGATGTGGAGGAAGGTATAGCTTCGTGAAAGAATTTAACACGAAGCTAAGTCGCAAGAACGAATGAGACAAGAACACCATTTGAAGACTCGGTAAAAATATCATTAAATGATACACTGATGGCTCTAAAACAACAGAAGAAACCAGAATAAGAGTATATGATCCTGGAACCCAATACCCTGGAAAATTAGGCAAATTCTCGAGCATTTTCCAAGCGAAAATCCATGTTATTGGGAATATGTCGTGTTCGATATAGAAAGAAACTCCCGTAGACAAAAATAGTCTTCGGATAGTCGGATAGTCAAGCAGCCATCATGGCGTTGAGTTCTTACGTGAACAGCCCCAAGATGGTTTGAGGATGTTTAAGAGTTGAACGAATTTAATAAGAAGAATGCAGCTATACTCCTGTGAATTCCGGTAAACCCTGGAGTAGAAGATAACAAAAGAGCAGCTCTAAGAAAGGTGCCGATACACTATTTTTCGAACTTGAATCCTTCTGCAAGGTAGCCAGTACAATATTGGGAGAACTCAAAAAAGGATTAGACAACCAAAAAATCCCATCACTGGATAGGACTACAAGGACCGGGGCAAGCTACTAACGAGAATACTAGCAGGGCACTGCCGCTGGAAAGAACACCTTAAAAAGCTCGAATCAGTGGAAGGAGAAAAGTGCAGGTTCTGCGAAGAGGAGGACGAAACTTCTATCCATATCTTCGTGGAATGTATCCATCATCTTGGAAACGTACTGGCTCTAGACTTCGAAACATACTGAAAAAGAGAGTGAGATTCATTAAACGTGAAGCCAACCGACATTCTCAACTTCGTTGAAGCTACAGGGTTGGAGGAACTTTTATAGCCGCTGAGATGTCCTGAACGGAAAAGTAGTTCTAAAAACACCATTTTTCGGACTTGAATCCTCTTGCAGGATACGCGCCAGTGCAATACTGGAAGAACTCAAAACAGGACTAGACAACCAAAAGATCCCATCACTGGATAGGACTACAAGGACCTACGCAATAAGCTACTAACGAGAATCCAAACAGGGCGCTGCCCGTCGAAAGAACACCTTGAGAAGCTTTGATTAGTGGAAGAAGAAGAGTGCAAGTTCTGCGAAGGGAAGGACGAAACATCTATCGATATCCTCGTAGAATGCATACAAGACCTTGGAAAACCCACGGACTCTACACCTCGGAACGTACTAAATAGAAAAGGATTCACCGAACGTGAAGCCAACCGACATCCTGAACATCCTTTAAGCTACAAGGGTTGGAGGAACTTTTGTAGTAGCTGAGATGTCCTGCACGAAAAAGCAGCAGATGCGGATAGAATAGATCTATTAGGTCGAAGTATGCAAATATCTCCAACGCAATTCAATACCATACATGTCACCCTCATGATAGGTGCCAAGTTGCTTCAGAGTTATGATGAGATCCAGCACGAAAAAAGAGTTTTCTTGTACGTATCTTCTTGTCCTTTGATTTATACTTATCAATATACTATTCATGAATATACTCAGTTCCAGTTTTAGAACATATTAGTACCATCTAAGCGAATTAACTCACGAACATACATATTCTATCTCGGAAATATCAGAATTAATTGAGTTTCCCTCTGTATCAAGAATTCGCAAGTAATATGAAATAATTTGTAAGCCTCTCATAAATAAATCTTCATTGTGCAAACAAGAAGAAAACAATTTTGTAAGCTTCGGAGAGGTGAGATGAATAATTGATGGTTAGAGGGGAGATTCAGATGTTCTTGGTTCTCGTATGTGTTGACGGAAAATGGAAATCCTGATTACTTCTCAATATAATATGTTCTAAACGAATGCACTGCGCTTTCATGTTTATATTCCTTTTGTTGGAGGGAAAAATTGTAATCATGCAGAACGGGATTTTACGGTTCCTTAACTTACAGAGTAAAACATTTTTTCAAGATATTTTTAAGACATGAAATTGAGAATGTTGTAAAAATTGACGTATAATGAAATAATGTCCTTCTCCTTATATAATCTAACTAAAAATAGAGGCATTCAATATATACCAGAACACAAATATTTGAGACTCTCGAATATAATTTATTCTTCTAGAACTCAATGTTTAAGACTTTTCTCTAGAGTATTGAAAGTTTGTTGTTCTCAGGCTCCAGTTATATATTTGATATCAAACTCAGCAGCACATTTTGTTGATAGAAACAACGTATGACGGGAGCCAATTGGCTTTCTTTAATTTTCAGAACGAATCATAATTTGGCGCTGATAATTGAGATCAATTTGAGAATTCCAAAGGCCTTTTTCTCATCGCGTTGCCTTCAGATGAGGTTTTTGGAGTTCTGGTTTCGTATTTCTTACAGTTGTTCCTCTCAGATATAGTTTTAATCACTGACAGCAGTTCTAAATAATAATAATAATACTTTACTACCCAACAGGTAGGAGCGTTTGACAACACCTCGTACCATGTGTGGCCTGGATAGACTCAATGCTGAGGAACAGGATGATACATGCAACAATGATGGAGGAGACCATAGTGGCCCGGGTAGCCAGAGGACGCTCACAGGGGAGAATACGCTCTCCATTCCTGTGGGATCTGATCGTGGGCGGGCTACTGAGAACCTTCCAGGACAGAGGATATGGAATCCTTGAATATGCCGACGACATAGTTGTCATGGTACAAGGAAAATACATCTTCACGGTCAGAAATGGATGCAAGAGTCTCTGAACCTGGTAATAACATGCACGGATTCAGAGGAACTGAATATCAGTTCCCACAAAGCCACCATAGTAGCATTTACTCGTAAACACAAATTAGAGGGCTTAGAACCTCTAAAGATTCGAGGAGAAACGGTACAGATAGAAGGCGAAGTCAACTATTTCGGGGTGACACTAGACTCGAAACCAACATCTGGGAAAAGTCATTGAAAAAGCGGAGACCTCATTATTTATGGCCAGACGCTCCTTCTGGAAAAATGGGGGCCACGACCGAACATACTCTACTGGTTGTACAACATGGTGGTTGAACCCGCAATAGCATACGTCTCTTTGGTGGCCTAAAAAAAAGAAGAGAGGCCAAGAAAAGATTAATCAGGGTCCAGAGACTTGCACGTTTTGAAATCACAGAGGCCATGAAATCAATACCCACTGCAGCATTGAAGACTACAACTGGGATTACCTCTCTTTCAATTGATAATTCAAGGAAAGGCTAGACTTTGTGCCTTCAGAATACAAAATACACTAGAGAATGTTCACATTGAACCGGGACATACGAGCGCAGTAAAAATCGTGACCAGGGACGTGTTAGGCATGGGAACCGATCACATTCCAAAGCCATACTCTTTCAACAACACATTCAGATTATCAATACCAGAAAGGACTGAATGGGAACATATAAATCTGGGCCACATTCTAGGGAAAGATCTGGTATACAGACGAGTTTAAGACTGGAAAAGGTGCAGTTGCAGAAGTATACTCAAGAAACCTAAAGACTGGCTTCAGCTATTCATTGGGTAAACACACCTCTGTCTTTCAAGCAGAGGTATATGAAATTCTCCAATGCGTGAAGGAGAACAATCGAAGATGAGCCAACAGGCAGAACACAGATCCAGGAGAAATTGGAAAAATTGAAATATTGGTTACATTATTCTACTAAAACTATGAAATTAGCTTATTTCGTCTGAGCACTGCACAAACGACTGTACGTTGCTGAAACAAAGGTTGATTTTTATCAAAATCTCTGCCAAATTTATTAGAAATACTATTGAACTCACGAAACAGACAAGAGACTCTGAAATGATATTGGTACTTGCTAGGTATCTATAGCATACCGAATCTGGAGTCTTACTACGTTGGCAATGACAAGTTAAGATTGATGGAGCGCCTGAAAATTTATTTGATGTTTTTGGTATGTTCTTATTCAGAAATATTGGGCAGAATCGATGAGTATTTCTCATTCATACAAAGATATGTCCAATCCATAGGACAAATGGTAAAATAATGATGTAGCACAGAAAACACATAGATCCTCCAAGTGGTGACAAACGTAATTTCAGAAATTTAAAAACAGTTGAACATACTGTATATTTGTAACTGTGATCTTAGCTTGTTAATATCAATTTTGTGTCTGAATTGGTGATTAAATTCGCCAGAATTATGAGGGCGATAGAGAACATAGCTTGCAGGTATATTATAGTATATGTATTAGGAAAGGCTGTATTAATTACAGCATTTACCGTTATCTTTGTAGCTGAGGGTGGAGTTAACAAAAATAATGACGACATGATTCGGCACAGAATGTGCACTAAATACCTTTTGTTAGATTAGAGCGGTCTAGATAAACTATCTATGTTTGTTGCGAATAAACTTATAATCTATATAGGAATGTTCATATAATGGAACGATACAGCGGGATTCCAAACAAACAGCATAAATAAATGGAGCTATCATGGAAGTTATGATAGATGAGATAGCTAACATAACAGTATACGTGTTTTCAGTCACTTCGGTCAAATCATCAAATGTAGCAACGAACTGTTTTCCGAAAATTTTTAAATAATTCATCTTCGAGAAGAATCATCCTCAACGTTGGGTTCAGTATTACTTTGGGTAAAATGGGAGAATCGATTGATTATTTCCTTACATAGCTCCCTGTTAACTAATCTACGTGTATCAATTGAATCTATCTAATTTCAGGTGCCCATTCTAGCCATAGCGGTATGCGCCTGCGTGGTGAAACTATTTGTAGCTTGAGGCTATACGTTCGACAGTCTGAAAGAATTATTTGAAGCATTATATTCCTCAAAGCGGAATCCACCAATTCTGTCCATAAAATGTGTAGGAAGCAATAGAGATTCAACTGAGCATTACAAAATATGTCACATTCATTTCTACTTATGTATGTAGGGAACGTATCATTTATCGATATGATGTCGTCAAAGGGAATTTATGGGGCTTACAAAATGAGATCAATGCATTCGAATATACAAAGTAAGAGAAGACCAATCGTATTCAGCGAATTATTTAACAAGCTCCAAGAGTGCATCAACAAACGATAAAGGAAAGCACATCTCTATAGTTACTTGCAGCTATAAAGAGAAGTGTCAGCTGTTAACACAGCTATGAAGTAGGAGGTTGAGTAGAATCACCTATAAAATAAGATATCACATCTTCAGATTCTCGGAGGCTGCTTCTGATTGACATCAATAACTAAAGTGATTAAATAGTTCAATAACATTCTAAATGTAGATTGAATACAATTTTAATACATATTATTAAATTACATCATTCATTTCCAATAATTGTATCAAATCATGAGCTAATTTATGATACAGGGATACATCAGTTTAAAGATAAAGAAATATCAGAAATGTCGATCCAGCAGGAAGGTTATTGAGAAATGTATTATAATACGGTTGTGATAGGAACATGAATATCACAACCCGATCGATGATGGGAGATCGCCATAGCGTCTCGAGAGCGAGTAGATGCACACACTTATAACTCTAATGTTTCGATAAATCTTTAAATCGTCAGCGGACATAAAAGAAATTCAGAGTTTTATTTTTGTTAATAAATCAGTGATAAATAATGAGAAAAAAATTGGACCTAAAAGGTACCCTGCGGCACTCCTCAAGTAATATTCATCACTTTTTGAAAGCTCATATTCAACTGAACAATTTGCCTTCTGTTTGTGAGGTAAGGGATTTGGGATTGTAAAGCAGTCAATTATGTTCGTATTCCATAAGTCGGTGAAAACAGAATAACAGAATAATAACAGTGACAATGAATATAAAATCTTCGCTTGTATCAGATCGAAATGAGTCTGTAATTATTTACTTCGAGATTTAGAAAATCGAGTGTGAGTCGTGTTCAAAATGCTATGTGGGTCAAACTAGGAAGAATATTCCAACAGCATTAGCAGAACATATTTGGAATACAGGTCACACCATTCTAAAAGAAAGTAAGTATATCACTTCCAAAATACATTACGGACAAATATCTAGAAAATTCAGAAGGGACGGAAATGTATTACCCTAAAAACCAATTTATTAAATTCAGATTTATCTTCAGCTGAGGGTAACCCATTGTTTCAATTATTAACATTAAATAGTATTTAAACAGGCACATTTTGATTTCTAATCTGAGTAAACTCTGGTGATGGCTACTTGGTAGCTGAAAGATTCTCAGTACTTTAACAGCATTTTTAGTGGATAAGAGTGAATTTTATTTATTTATAGTGGTTTTGTAACGTATTTATCAAATAAAATGACAGACGTATTAATTTTTTCTTTGTTAAATTAAATTTTCAGTTTCAGAAGTTTTCATAATTCTTCATTATTTTTTGTACATTAAATCCATTAGCAGTAACTTCATGTTTATTCATCATTATGGTTAAATGAAAGAAGAATTACTTTGTTTTATATCACTTTTAAAAATAACAAGAGCATGGAACAATAAATAGTTCAAGTATAAATAGGAGCTAAAATACATTAGGGTTAATGAGATTACAATCAAGAGTAAGGGGATCATTAGAAATTCCGAACCAGGTAGATCCCAGGAAACAGAGTGAATTGTGTTTTAGGATAATTATTATTTAATATTCTAAGAATAATTGTAAGAGTGTTTTGAAATACAAAGGAAAATATCACTTTGCTTTAGGTCTAACTGATCATTTCGGTTATTGTTATAGGAGTTTTTGAAACATTTATAAATCTCTATTGATTCTAATGTATTCAATCTGAAATCTTTGGGTTGATTATGTGAAATGCTTTGGCTATTTGGACTAGGGAAGATATAACCTATTTGTAAAAATGGTTAGCAAAGGCTGAGTTTGTTTTGATACAGGAGTTTTTGTCACCCAATCTCTATCGATTCTAATGTATTTGATAAAGATTATTGACCCACGTATGAATTAATACACAATTCTCGGGAAATAGGTCACATTAACACATATATTTTTTATTTTTACCCTCGTCTTTACGTACGTTTCGGTCTCACGACCATCATCAGAAGACTTATTAATACAATAACCTGATTACTTAGAAATACTGTAATAACACAAAGCGTCCTTATCGCACAAATTTCGTTTAAATGCCAACGTCGCGAAACGAACGGAGACATGAAATCGGAACTATAACACAGCAATGTTGCAGCGTAAAAATTAAAAATCCACTATTAAGTAGAATCATCAATAAATACGAACACATTTCATAAATGTCTGCGAGAGACTAACAGACAAAGAGTTCTATCCTCTTTGCTAACAGACGAGACCATCTCAAGTGTTCATTTAAGCGCCAGATGTCATAATTTATTAGGTGATAAAAGAAGGTCTCTGGCCTGTGAGAAATACTTTAGACAATTCTACCTAAAGTAAACTTTTACATTATAAGGACGTAAGTAGGAATTTGCAAGAATATTAATTAATTAAATTAGTATAAATATGACTTAGTGTTTGAACGTCACTCCTATGATTAACAGACTTGGAGTCACGTTTTATATGAATCATCTCCAGAATAGATCTTTTATAATAATTGGTTTCCTTAGTTAAAATATTAACATTCTTGTAATCAAATTGATGGTTATAATCAAAGCAATGTTTAGCAAGCGCGGTGGAATTTTCTAAGTTTTTGTTTCTTGTGCTATACTTATGGCCATACATTCTTTTTTGTAAATATTGTTTAGAGATACCAGTATAGGTCCCATCACAATCTAAACAATTTAATTTGTATACTGTGTGGGTTTGTTTATCTTTAGGAATTACAGGTTTTAGATTTGAGAAATATTTCCCAACACAGTTAGTAGGTTTATGCGCTACGTTTATATCATACTTTTTCAAACATTTCTTAATTTTCTCTGAGGTCTCCGGAATGTATGGTAAAGTTATATAATTGTCTGAATTACCTTTTACGTTATTTTTATATGACGCTCCATTATAAATTTTGTTTATTCTCTCTTTAATAATAGGATTGAAAAAAGTTTTTGGGTAGCCATTCAATTCCAGTGTATTACGAACAATTTTTAGATTTTTGGGACGGTCCTCTGGGTGGGACAATTTAACCGTGCGGTTAAAAAACATAAATTTCTTAGATATGAACATTAGGCATGATGCAGATGGAGAAATAAAAACTTCGTGGTTTACTAAAGAAGTTTGGTCTCAACGCTATCTTCACTTCAATTCCGTTGCACCAACTTGTTATAAAAAAAGCGTCATAAACAGTCTTACAAACCGCGCGGTTAAATTGTCCCACCCAGAGGACCGTCCCAAAAATCTAAAAATTGTTCGTAATACACTGGAATTGAATGGCTACCCAAAAACTTTTTTCAATCCTATTATTAAAGAGAGAATAAACAAAATTTATAATGGAGCGTCATATAAAAATAACGTAAAAGGTAATTCAGACAATTATATAACTTTACCATACATTCCGGAGACCTCAGAGAAAATTAAGAAATGTTTGAAAAAGTATGATATAAACGTAGCGCATAAACCTACTAACTGTGTTGGGAAATATTTCTCAAATCTAAAACCTGTAATTCCTAAAGATAAACAAACCCACACAGTATACAAATTAAATTGTTTAGATTGTGATGGGACCTATACTGGTATCTCTAAACAATATTTACGAAAAAGAATGTATGGCCATAAGTATAGCACAAGAAACAAAAACTTAGAAAATTCCACCGCGCTTGCTAAACATTGCTTTGATTATAACCATCAATTTGATTACAAGAATGTTAATATTTTAACTAAGGAAACCAATTATTATAAAAGATCTATTCTGGAGATGATTCATATAAAACGTGACTCCAAGTCTGTTAATCATAGGAGTGACGTTCAAACACTAAGTCATATTTATACTAATTTAATTAATTAATATTCTTGCAAATTCCTACTTACGTCCTTATAATGTAAAAGTTTACTTTAGGTAGAATTGTCTAAAGTATTTCTCACAGGCCAGAGACCTTCTTTTATCACCTAATAAGTTATGACATCTGGCGCTTAAATGAACACTTGAGATGGTCTCGTCTGTTAGCAAAGAGGATAGAACTCTTTGTCTGTTAGTCTCTCGCAGACATTTATGAAATGTGTTCGTATTTATTGATGATTCTACTTAATAGTGGATTTTTAATTTTTACGCTGCAACATTGCTGTGTTATAGTTCCGATTTCATGTCTCCGTTCGTTTCGCGACGTTGGCATTTAAACGAAATTTGTGCGATAAGGACGCTTTGTGTTATTACAGTATTTCTAAGTAATCAGGTTATTGTATTAATAAGTCTTCTGATGATGGTCGTGAGACCGAAACGTACGTAAAGACGAGGGTAAAAATAAAAATATATGTGTTAATGTGATCTATTTCCCGAGAATTGTGTATTAATGTATTTGATTTGAAACCTTTGGTTTGATTTTATGAAATGCTTTGGCTATTTAAACCAGGAAAGGTATGACCTGTTTGTAGAAACTGGTTAGCAAAGCTTGAGTCTGTTTTGTTATTAGAGTTTTTGGCATCTTTATTTTCTCTATCGATTCTAATGTTTTTAATTTGAAACCCGTGGTTTGATTATGTAAAATGCTTTGGCTATTCAAACTAGGAAAGGTATGACCTGTTTTAAAAAAAATGGTTAGCAAAGGTTGAGTCTGTTTTGTTATAGACATTTTTTCACCTTCATATAAATCTATATTGATACTAATGTATTTAATTCGAAGTCTTTGGTTTGAATATGTGAAATGCGTTTTCTATTTAAACTAGGATATGTATCACCTGTTTTAAAAAAATGGTTTGCAAAGGTTGAGTCTTTTTTTTATAGGCATTTTTGTCACCTTTATAAATCTCTATTGATTCTAATATATTCAATTTGAAACCTTTGGTTTGATTATGTGAAACGCTTTTGTTATCTAAACTAGGAAAGGTATGACCTGTTTGTAAAAAATGGTTAGCAAAGCTTGAGTATGTTTTGTCACCTTTATTTTCTCTATCGATTCTAAGTATTCAATTCGAAACCTAAGATTTGATTGTGTGAAATGATTTGGCTATTTAAACTAGGAAAAGTATGACCTGTTTGTAAATAATGGTTAGCAAAGTTTGAGTCTGTTTTATTATAGGCCTTTTTGTCACCTTTATAAATCTCTATTGATTCAAATGTATTTAATTCGAAGCCTTTGGTTTGATTATGTTGAATGCTTTGGCTATTTGAACTAGGAAAGGTATGACCTGTTTTACTCGAAGCCTTTGGTTTGATCATGTGGAATGCTTTGGCTATTTAAACTAGGAAAGGTATGACCTGTTTTTAGTTAGCAAAGGTTGACTCTGTTTTGTTATAGGAGCCCTTGTTACCTTTATTTTCTCTATTGATTCTAATGTACTTAATAAACCTCCGGTTTGATTATGTGAAAGCTTTGGCTAGTTGAGCTGGGCAAAGTAAGACCTGTTTTTAAAAAATGCTTAGCAAAGGTTGAGTCTGTTTTGTTATAGGCACTTTTTCACCTTTATAAATCTCTATTGATTCTAATGTATGATTGTGTGGAATGCTCTGGCTATTCAAACTAGGATAAGTATGACGTGTTTGTAAAAAACGGTTAACAAAGGTTGACTCTGTTCTGTTAAGTCTGAAAAAACGGTATCTAAGTTCGAAAGTACGACAAGTTCTACCTATATGGAAGTTATCACAGTATGGACAAATTAGCTTATAAAGTCCATATATTTATTGGTTTTGTCATTAGCATTGTATATAAGATGGCAGAGTTCAGTTTTTGGTTCGAAAGTGATTTTAAGATTATGGCGTGATTCTCCACATTATTTACAGCCGACAATCTGGAAACAGAACCGACAAACTATGGATCTTATCGATTATTCTTATGAAAGACCTTGAACATGTATAGTCATATACTCTAATTGATATCACTCAATAATATATAAGGTTGTGTTCAGTTTCGGATATTCCAAACCTGAATATTAGTTTATCAATAGTTCGTGAATAGCATTCTCTATATTATGGAAGGAGAGGAAGAAGAGTTTAATGAGACATGATTTGAAGTTGCATGAAATCATTGAGCGGTTGAGGTAATATGACAGGTACAAATATTTCCCTCACTATTGACTTCAAAGTCACATTCTTCGTCATGTCTCTAGATGCTGCATATTATCAATGTTGTACCAGTAACCACATGATTATTCTCCAGTCTAGTCACTACACAATATTATGTTAGTTTGACTGTAATGGAATGCAATTCAAATACCCTATCAATCTATTGCTCTATTTCCTTGCAAGTATCTTGAACTTTGTGACTAGGGTGAATATGAATTGAACCGCTAAAGTTGGAATGAATACAGTGGCGGCTCGCCAAGTCAAGCAATTGAAGCACAAATTCTTCTTCAGATTTGTTCAATTACTGAGATTACATTTATTTCTTCTCATATCATACTTAATACTTCATATATGTTTTGTAGTAAAATTCATATTTTTCCCATTTTACAAGCATTTTTATATGGGAATGTTCCAATAGTGGCATCAGTCAGCTGAATAAAAAGGCGTCGCAAACGCAGGGTTACCGTTTGAATGCCAGAGAGTGAATCAATTAGCCCGTCAACAGTATATTGTGGCCATACTGCCACAACAGCTATACTCATCGAAATGAAGCAGCGGTAAGGAATGATTCAATGCCATATGCAGTGGGAAGAGTGAGAAAGACTAGGATGGATGAGAGTGGTTAGCCGCGGATTTGGTATTTCGATATTTACATGAGCATGAATCTTCTGCCTAGGTTTTGAACTGTTAAACTCAAATATTAGTACTATCTAGGATGCTTCAACCCTAGAACCATTACCGCTACTTTATCATCTGTATGTACAAGTATACAATCCAGTATATCCTAGTTCATAGACATACTGAAAATGTCAATTGGTTCTGTTGATTTTCTAGCAGAAGCAGATGGTCCCACTTTCTCTGCTATTATATTTCTTTGTGGTACATTTCTCGCTTCATTATAAACAGGTTGTGCATGCCATATCGAGATGAAGCAGCGGTAAGGAATGATTCAATGATATTGGCAGTGAGAAGAGTGAGAGAGACTAAGAAGGATAAGAGTGACGAGACGCTCATTAGATATTTCGATATTTACATAAACATGAATCTTCTGATTATGTTCTAAGCGGTTAAAGTAAAATATTTTAGTACTATTTAGAATGCTTCAACTCTAGAACCATAACCACTATTTTATCATTTGTATGTACAATTATGTAATCGAGTATATGCTTGTCCATAAACATATCGAAAATTTCAATTGGTTCTGTTGATTTTTTAGCAGAAACAGATGGTCCCGCTTATTCTGCAATTATCTTTCTTTGTGGTACTTTTCTTGCAACTTTATAAACAGGTTCTGTATGCCATTCATATTTATTCTTGCACGTAAGAAGATCTACATCTAAATCAATCGTGTGGTTTTCTAACACAGCTCTGTTGACTGGTTATTTGCTTTTTTCCGACCTTTTGATGTATGACGGTCCCGCTTCTATTGAAGTAGAAAGAGCGGCAATTTTTAGACTTTGTTGTTCAACCACATCCACATTTTCCGGATCTGGTACAAAATAAGGATTACTAATAAATACTGTTATCACTGTTTGTGTCTGTTTCTATTTCATTGCCAGAAAATGCACCACTATAATTTAAGAATCTATCAACTCTTAGTCATTTTTTCTAAATATCACTTCTTTTCTTTTGCACATTTCTCATCGTTTACACTTCTTACATTTTTTGTTGTCAATTTTCTTTTAGAAGTACATTGTCCGGCGTCATTATTTTTATTCTCAACATCAAATGGTTTTCAAACGGTTGTCTCAAAACTATACTCTTTTCAGTGGCGTAGAAGTTGGGGAGAAAAACACCCACTACCCCTTCAAAATCTTCACCAATTATGACTAAAAAAAAGTTTTTCACCAAACAGAACATAGCTTACTATGAGTAGAAAATGCTGACCAAAGCTGTTCTCTGTACGATGAAGGGTTCCGGAGATATTTGCAAGAAACGAAATTTTTATCTCAATTTCAACACCCTGTATCTCGAAAACGAAGCCTTCTACGACATAAATTTATGAGAACTTTTCTCTTTAAAAATACCTGTTCTATCTCCTGTTGAAGTTTGTCTACAAAAAACTGACTCACCCTGTAAAACCAGTTACCTATTCGTGCTACACATTACTTGGGGGAACAAGCATTATCCTTTAGTGGACATCGAGGAAATTTTATAGAACTTTTGGACAATGATACCATTATCCAAGAAATAATTCCACTTCACATCATACGGTAAGTAGGTACCTATAGGTATAACAATCAATATTGCTCGTATTATCTGTAACTCTGTATATCCTATTGTGGTGGAAAATTTATAGCTTAAAAAAAATTATTTCGCTGAGATTGCTTAACCTTTTCTTCAACCCACGAGCCGCCACTGAAAGTATAAACAATTCATTGTAATCTTCTCAATTGAAGTTACGATTCGCAGAAACACAAATGAATTTGGAACATCAAAACAATTGGAAGTAAAATATTTCTCAAAATGAATGCACGCGGAGGGAATTTCAACTTCAAAATACTGTAACTGTATTGATAAATTTAATTCTCTGAAATCGCTGCGCTTGCCATATCAGCAATGAACAATGGCTGTGTACTTATTCTAAACTGTCATTCATCACTCATGACAATCAGACAAATGCATTTGGCAACTTATAATGGTGAATTTCAATTTCAGTTCAATGCTTTCCAACTTTAACGAACTCTTGACCTACAATACAGATTGGAAAAGAACACTACTGGAATAATACGTTTATTGATGTTTACTCAATTCCCAGATATATCCAATTGTGTCATAGACGTGTTTATAGAATATAGAATACAATATTTATAATAATAATTCCTGCAAACATCTTTCTTAGTGAATGTCAGATACATTTGAAGCAAAATTCGGACATTTACCCCATAGTTTGGCTCACATACAGATATAATATTCCTTCGATAATTCATTTTTGAATCAAACAGAATAATGAACTACCTTTCTTAGACCTTGAAATCAATGGACCAGCTTAATATGTTTCAGATATACAGAATGTTGAGTAACTGCCGTTGACTCCAGTGACCTCGCAACTTAGACAAGATGTGGGGGTGCCATGCAGTCGGCACTGAGTGATTTTCCAATACCCTCCAATGTACAAGGCCTAAGCGCCAAATTCAAAAGCTAATGTGACGTTATCAAGAGGCCTGGAGAAGGAGAGTAGCATATAGTCGAGTCAAATAGGTATTAACACAGGCCGACTTACGAAAATCGAACGATATGGACCGATTTTGATGAAACAGAGTGCATTCGATTCGGGATGACAACTAGAAAAAAGCTTACCGGTCAGTTTTTTGTCCAAATTTGTTATTTTTTTTTAAACCGAGAAACACTTTTATTAATTTGCAGCGTGAATGCTTTATTAAAGCAATGTTTCATTTATTGAACAATGTGTATTTGAATTATTAAAAAATGTTTCTGATAATATTCAATGAACCACAGAACAAAATAATTTTCACATAAAACGAATGAGAAATTCTACTAATCTGAAAATCAGCAGCATCCAACAGTAAGTGACACATGATGATCATTTATTATGTATGTACATTATAATAGCAGCGTGGTCCACGTATACGTTGCCGCGTCTTTATTTTGGGGGGATGGGAGGGAGAACCGGTTTAGATAAACAGCTGCTCTATGAAGCGGTGGATGCCATAGAGATCTTATTATATGATAGATGCTGTGTTATAGTATAGTGTAGACTCCATAGTTTAAGAAATATACCTACCTGCTACTCCCGCCCGGTTTTTATTACGTATATGTCCATAGTATATGTAAAAGATGCTGTGTGGAATATAAAAAGACTGAGTAGAGAAGATAGAAAAAAATTTAAGATGAGCGGGAATTTATTTCAAATTAAAAAATTAAAAAATTAGAATTCGATTTTGATTTAAATTAGTGACGACCCGCTTTTAACAAATTTTTAAACATAAAAAACAACCTCCACAACCCCTAACTGAGGATTTCTGGTTAGTTTTGATGAAATTTTGGAAATTGGTCAATTTTTCGGTTAGAAAAAAAATAACAAATTAGCACAAAAAACTAACCGGTAATCTTTTTTCTAGACATCCCGAATCGAATGCACTTTGTTTCATCAAAATCGGTCCATATCGTTCGATTTTCGTAATGAAATACCTATTTGACTCGACTAATACGATCGGGGCGTAGCCGGTGTTGACTGTGCCAGTTGATAAATATTAGAATTAAACAGAGTGTTGATTCTTCTTGTATGTTGCACCTGTTCTTAACGTGACCTCGTGGGATAGGAACGTATTGTTACCTGTCAATAAGCGTATATAAGAGTGTTATGACTGGATGAAGTGCGTTGCCAAATGGCTTCCTAAGTGAATATATATGTTAGTTCTTACTGCATTTTGTTTCATACGTGAAGTTTACTGACGTTTGTTATTCAATTACTTATGCCGAATGAATGTTCCGATCCTGGCAGCAAGGAAAATCACAACAATGGGCCAAAAGTTCAATGGTTCAGTTTTCCTAAAGATGAGAACTACGGAAACAATGGCTATCGGCTGTCCCTGTGGAAGATTTCATGGAAACAACAATAACAAAATAATATTCTCGTAGTGATACCGTGGTAAGTGTAAATTTGGCACTTGTGGTATTAGAACAAATTGTATACAAAATATTCTGTGTTATAAGTGACAATAAAGCACAAGTTAAACATAATATGTTAAGTATCGTGTATCCTCATCCAGTTGATAATTCATGACCATTATTATATCTGTTCGATTCGGTTCACATTCTGAAATGTATAAGGAATATTGTTTTAATAAAAAATACGCTTATAATAAATTTTCACAAACTTTGTTTTTATGAAACAAAACGCGACATGTTTCACCACACGGTGGCTTCATCAAACAATGGCTTTACGAACTATGGTTTATTGAAATTAAGATCAAACAGGAGGGGATGAGTGAGGAACGTGTACAATAGGATTTTTGAACTCCTTAATTTCAATTTTCTCTAAGTTGTTTAATACTTTACTTTCAGTTGACATATGGAGAATCTCAAAATCATCTTTGAAATGATAATCAGTTTCTTGAATATGTTGTACATCCTTTGAATCTCCTTTGTTCAAATTAAAATTTTCTTTGATTATAGTTTTGAAAGATTTTCCTGTCTGACCTATATATAATGTATCACAATCTTCACAGACTACCTTGTATGCTCCTGATTCTTGATGTTTTCTATCCTTATCATTGTTGTTTTTAATATATTTGACTACCGTATTACTTGTTCTAAAAGAAGTGGTAACATTGTGTTTTTCAAGTGAATTGCATACATTATCAGGAAGTTTAATACATTATTGATCTATAATTATGAGTCTTGACTGTACTAAGGTAAACAGACTTCATTGCTTCATTATATTCTTTTTTCTCAAGTAAATCAATCACAACGTTTTCGTTGTAACCGTTATTAGTTGCTATCTGTTTTATAATTCCTTATGATAATTTAATTGTGACTTGGGGATAGTAACAAGTCTATGTATCATGCTTTGAAGAGCAGCCGGTTTATGTGATGTAGAGAAGTAGGAATTTTTGAGGATACTAATGTTAATATGTGAAGGCTTATGTGAAAGCAATGTTTACTATTTAATTCAGTTATGGTTGAGTTCAAAATGGACCAGAGAAGGATACATTTTTTAAATTTGGGTATTCTTCGAATTTGAGAGCATTCTATCATACGAATTTGGAACGCATGCATTTGGGCTTCAAATAGCAATTACTGCTGATTCAGATACTTTATGGAATTACAAAATTGCGCCTTTGAATGTTTGCTATGCTCACGTATTTTATCAACAACAGTGAGGTATGACAGATAATTGGACAACCTTTATCGTATCCCGTTACAAAAGGTATAAGAGGAATCTTTAGTTAATCAATTATTGTTTGAACAAGATAGGAAAATTTCTCTCAAACTAAATACAACTATATTAATTCAATTCTAGAAAATAACGCAAAATTACTTAAGACTTTCCTGTATTATTTTAGTTTGCATAATAAATCTCCGATAAAGTTGAAATAAAACCGGTTCATAAGTAATATTAGACTAAACGTTCGTTTTATCAGGAATTACTTCAAACAAAATTCCAAATAAACTAGATCCGGTATAGATGAAATTCAATGTCAATTCCGTGAAAAATGTTATGTGGGTCATACAAAACGAAATATTTCCACTATATATAGCGAACGCTTCCAACATATTAGGTATTACAAAACATGTCATAAAAGTTGGGAGAAGCTAGTCATATTCTACAGGCCCTTCCCACAATTCTTTGTTTCTTATAGAACGAGTTCTAGTGAATCCTTGACTAATATGGAACCCATTCAAATCGAAACAAAGAAAAATTGGTAAATAATACCTTTTATATATTCAACTTCAATTCTCTACTAACTTAGTTCCGCTAATAACGGTTTCACAGAAAAACGTAATAGGTTTTCACACTAAGATAATCCAATCAAGCATTATTGATATGAGGGGAATGTGAGTCCCCACAAAGCCACTATAGTAGCATTCGCTCGTAAATGCAAATTAGAGAGTTTGGGACCTCTGAAGATTCGAGGAGAAACTGTACAGATCAAAGGGGAAGTTAAATATCTCGAGGTGACACTAGACCTGAAACTGACTTGGAATCAACATTTGGGAAAAGTAATTAAAAAAGCGGATACCTCATTATTTATGGCCAGACGCTCATTCGGGAAAAATGGGCGCTACGACCGAATATGCTCTACGGGTTGTACAACATGTTGGTCAAACCTCTTTGGTACAGTGGCCTGAAACACAACAAAGAGGGACCACGATAAGACTAATCAAGGTCCAGAGGCTTGCATGTCTTGGGATTACAGGGAACATGAAATAAACGCCCACCTTAGCAATTATGACACTACTGGGATTATCTCCCTTTCTATTGGTAATCCAAGGAGAGACAAGACTTGGTGCTTTCAGAATATAAAATAAACTGGAGAATGTTCACATTGGACCAGGACACATGAGCATCGTTAAAATCGTGATCAGGGACGTGTTAGGCATGAGAACAGATCATATTCCAACGCGATACTTTTCTAACAACTAATTCAGGGTATCAATACCAGAAAGGACTGAATGGGAATATACAAGACTGGGCGACATTCTACAGGGAAAGATCTGGCATTAAGACGGGTCTAAGACTGGAAAAGGTGCAGATGCAGGAATATACTCAAGAAACCCAAAGACTGGTTCCACTTATTCATTGCCTAAGCACACCTCTGTCTTTCAAGCAGAGGTATATGCAATCTTCCAATGCGTAAAGGAAAACAAACGGAGAGTCATCGAAGATGGGCAGATCCATATATTGATAGACAGTCAGGCTGCATTTAAGGCAATGAGAAGTCAGGAAGTGATGTTCCTTCCAGTATGGACATGCAAAGGAGAACTTGAAATACTGGCGGAACGAAACCGCGTTAAGATGATCTAGGTGCCGGGACCTCAGGGAACGACAGGCAATGGAACAGCCGACGAACTTGCAAGAAGAGGGTCGGAGAACGCTCCAGATCCAGAATAGACCACTAGGGTACCAAAAAATACAGCTCGAAAGTCTGTAGAAGAGTGGATCATAGAAAACCACAAAGAATAGTAGAATAAAATTCCAGGAAACGAACATGGGAAGAAATACGTCAAAGCCTCGTGTAATAAAAGAACGACGGACCTATTAGCACTAAATATGGAAAAAATAAAAATCGCAACAGGGCTCTTGACTGGCCATGCGCTAGTAAAAAGGCACCTAAGCAAAATGGGACTGTACAATGGCGACCTGAGATGTTCTCTTAGCTGTAAGGATACAGAAATAGTGACACACATACTGTGTGAATGCGAGACACTGGACCGCAAAAGACAGTAAATTTTTGGAAAGCCTAACGGCCAACCAGAATTATACAATTATCACCCAGTGAAGAACTTGTACATGCTCGTACAAGGTACAAAATTACTCGAGTGGATGCCGTAAAGGAAAAAACCGAAGCGATATACAATGAGCTAGCAGGCCTAAGTGTCACTGGAGGCAATAGCCAGACAAGCCTACAGAGGGGGTGAAGTTTTTAGGGAGTATGTCTGGAAAGGTGACTCTCATAGCAGATCATGAGACCCAAAGGCTCATAACCTCCAGATGAAAGGTTTTTTTCACCTCCGCAAAAGAAGAACTGATGCCTTTCTCCCCATATTTTTGATAAATATAGATACTGACAACTAGCAATGTTAATTTAGCTGAATCTCTGATGATGCTAGCTCAGCTAACGATATGCGATGTTGTGATTATACTACCAGTGAATCTGTCCATTGGCCATCCTATCTGGAGTTTTTATAAGTATATTGAAGGGAGTTGGCATCTCAAATCAATCGGCGTTTTGTTTATTCTTCATTGGAGAGAAAGTTTTCATTGAGAAGTTGTAAAAGTTTGGATCTTTTATTAAATTTTTTTGCATAATAATATTTGCCACAAATTGACAGATGTTACATCATCGAAGTTGGAATAATGGAACGTGGCGAAAATTCTAAAAGTTGAAATAAGAATCTCGAATATAATAATTATGATTATTATCGCGATGAATTCATTCGAAACTTAATAAACCTCAACTGTCGATGAGTGTTCAGCCTACTTTTATAATCTCACTTTGATACTTTTATGTACTTCCCTAATTACATCTGAGTAAACAAATGAACCAATAAGTGTCGATAACTTCTAATCTGGAACAAATTTGACTCAAACAGAAAGATACATCAGTTTTGATATCACGGAATCAAATGGATGAAACTGTAGATGTCAATATTCAGACCCGATTTCCCCTAATAGGATGAGGGGATCCGACTGAGTGACTGCCAAGACAACCGGTTCTTAGTCCAATTGATTCTTTCAAATATATAATTCTCATATTGAGGAGCTTAACGGAAGGATACTGATTCAATCCATTGCGATAATAATGTATAATCTTAAGAATTGGTCTTCCATTCTATTCAAGTTTCGCTAATTGAAGATGTTTGTTTCCCAATCGATTGTGCAACCAATCAGAAATCATGAAAGGAAGTGATTGAATAATCTAAAACCTTTATGAATCTATTTTTGGATTTCGTAACTATATATCATACAGTTTGAGTTTTATGAATCGGTATACAGCTTGAGTTTCACAAATTGGTATAATAATAATAATAATTATGTAACGTCTCCATTCACACAAGGAATTATACATAGAATATGCAAGTAAACATCACAAAACAAAAAAAAAAAAAAACTAGTTAACTTGTATGAACCTTAGGGCTAAGTTCAGATGGATGAATACGAATAGTCATCCTCTGTTCTAACATTTGAACCCTAATTTGAAAAATAAAAAGAAAACAAATACAATGCAATATCAACCGGATTATATCAACCTGCAGGTGCAAAATCCAAAATTAAACCCCAGTTACACGGCAAACTTTACGAGTCTTAAATATGAACATAAATAATAACACAATAACATAATAACAATAATATCCAATAAAATAACGAATAATCAAACTCGAGCAATCACACATTCATCATCTTCCCCACTGAACACTAACCAAAACCTCGAACATGTATCTTTTGAATCCTTCCTATTTAATTCCCTGGCAAACGCAGGCAACCCGCTGTATAGTGCATACACCTGGTAACTAAAGGAACGTTTAAAAAGTGACAACCTATTACGAGGTACTGATATCATGTCTCTCCTATGGATATTTATGCACGTCAGTTCTATATGTGATTTTACTATAGAGATACGGAGGTACCTGAGAAATTAAAACTGAATGGTACAAACAGGCTGATTGAAGCCTAAGTCGATTCCTCATATTCAACCATTTGAGCTCACCTAATTTATGGGGAATGTGTTGGTATTCTCTAATACCAAATATATAACGCAAACAACCAATCTGTGTCCTTTGTATTTTTGCGAGAGAGTTTACATCCAAGCATGGAAAATAAACTGATGATCAATAATTAAACTGCGACAACATCAATGACTCACAAAGCTTTGCCTTAACAGCGACTGGGAGATACCCCGAAGTGGATACAACATCCTCAAGTTAGCATAAGCCCTCTTGTTACGAAGCTTCAAGTGTTCTCTATACCTAAAAGAGTTGTCCATAACGAAACCAAGTCTACCAAAGGAACAGGTGTGTTATCTATCTGTAGCTTAATTTGACTCCGTACCACGTTATAATAATTAGCATTGCTACCAAACAATAATGCCGTAGACTTCCTTGGATCAAGGCAGAGAGAATGGTTCAGAGATATATCCGCTATCAACTGTAGATTAATTTTCTGTAGAGCATCTTCCACTTCGGATACCGAGAAGGAGTAGTAAATCTGGGTATCTCCAGCTTACGTAGGACTCGGCAGTGTTTTAAACAACTCGAGAAGATATGAGTATAAATAGTAAACAGCAGAGGCCCCAGGATATAACCCTGAGGAACTCCTAGTCTGACATTGACCGGATCCGAAGCGGCCTCACCCTAGATACTGTATGTGTTCCACGAATTGCTATATACGAGAGTCTTGTGAGTTGGATCTGACCAAACGCATTGTATTGAATCACAAGATTGACAAGTTAAACGTTCAGAAAATTGGGTCTAGTCATGGGAGTTGTTTTAGAAAATTATTCATGCATACCACAAACGTTTGGAGTGGAAGGAATCAATCGAATGAATCGTTTGGTTATGTCTAGATATGGTTCCATTGATAGGCGCGTTGATAAATTAGGTCTATCTCATCCTCATCATTGTCGAATTTTTATCGCACTTATTGAATCTGAATACTTCTTCAGGCTTATGAATTGGTATATATGAGAATTTTGTGAGTGAGAGCAAGCTATATTCATTTTATTGCTTCACAAATTAGACAAGTAAAACGCTACCGAGTATTTAGAAGGTTGGACCTGGGCACGTGCGATGCGGTTAGCAAGGATGAAATATCCTTTTTCAAAGATAATTCATTTCATAATATAAATTCGTATCAAGTTTGAATCCTTCCAATAGGAATGTAGGTATATCGTCTACGTTACGGAATTTGTAAAAAATCGACATATCATAATATGGTTCTTAAATTTCATCAGTTCAGCTCTAGTATAATAATGATCAAATGAGATTCTGAATAGTTCGCTCGGAGCATGTGAATGAAGAAAGGACCGCTTGTGTCCAGATTCGTAGAAGAAGGTTCATTTCTGTTTTGAAATATCTACAAATAACGTCGAACGTTTGAGAAAATGTCCTTTGTTAGCTGAAGCTTCCTAGTCTGGTACCGAACGAAATATTCAGAACAAACAAAAATTATTTTTTGACATATTACGGGAATATTTATTCAAAGGTCTTTCTGTCGGCGCTTTTATTTCAATAGTCAATTACGGAGTGGTTACAAATTAATGTTTATCTGATGCTAACCAGTAGGCTGACAATAATGTGACAAAATCCTGTATACAAATATTCCTGTGATTCTGCAATTTGACCAGGCTGTATAAATATGAATAATTTCATTTTGTGAGATTGTAGTTGTTGTTTTGCCGGCTTCACATCAAACCTCTAGAATGAAAATGAAACAGAAACACGATGAATGACAAGTCTTCACAGGACCACACGTTTCAGTAGAAGAAATGTTAAAGATTCCTCCGACAATTGAAGAGACGTACGAGAAAAATGTCATATTGAAGCACATAATTTATACAACTGTGATGAAACCGGATGTATTGCAGTGCATAATCATTCTAACCTCGAGGAATATGCACTACATCTCAACCGCTCTGCTGATGAGACCGAGAGAGCGAAACAGCTGTCCGGGACTAGCTGTCGGAAATGTATACGAAAGTATACTTGTAGCATTGATTCCTGAGAGGAAAGTTATAACATATTTGATTAAAAAACTGGATTCACACTGAAAAACAATTTGAAGAACATAAGGAAACCATGTAGAAGGATGTCTACCAACAACAACAACAATCGACGATTTACACAGTACTACAGTAAAACCTGGTTAAGTGGGACCTGGATATGTGAGAAACCTCTATTATTGAGAGTTGCAATGAGGTCCCGGTTCTTTTTCATTAAATTACCTCTGTTGATGAGACTTTTTGAACCTGGTTAAATGAGATTTGAATTCTAAGACTTTTTCGATGTTTACCTCTATAATTGAGACTCTGTAGCTCAATTAATTGAGACAAATTAATCAGGTTTTAACACGTTTTGACATGTTTGTTTACATATATTTCGCGTCGTCTTTCGCGCAAGCTTTGTTTGTCAGTACTATCTCAGGTTTTGACCTAAATACAAGGGAATAAAAGTGTACAAAATGTCCAAACGTAAATATAAAACGTTATCAGTATCTAAAAAATTAAAACTTCAATCAGATTATGCATTTTTATTAACATTTTCACCTCTAAAAATGGAATAATGGCACATTTCGACCTCTGTAAGCGGGGGCCTCTGTAAATGAGACAACTATAATTTTAAACCTGCTTAATTGGATAACTGGATTATTGGAAACCCTGAATAATTGGTACATATGTCTTGGTCTCTTGAGATCCCAATTAACCAGGTTTCACTGTATATAGATTAGTATGATCCAAATACTAAAAACTACGTATGAACATTACTTATTCGAACTCAACGAACTCAACTGGTTGGTTGAGTGAGATTCACTCAGGAATAATTGATACAACTTTCTTGTATATAGTGCCCTACTTCACATGTGTAAAAATGTTGATAATTATTCATGAATTATTGTTGTGTAAGAGCTTCACTGACACATATTGTGAAATATATTTTCATAAATATACAGTTGAGTGGAAACTGCAACATCTGTGAAAAGTTCTGTCCAACAATACAAATATTCTTGAAGAAAATTTATATCAGGTAAATATACCGTGAAATTGAATATCTTTCTGACAGTGTATTTCTAATGTGTTCCTAGAACAAGACCCTAGGAGTGGAAGGTGATCTACATTCAAGATGTTTCAGCTTTTAAATAAAACAACATAGTAAGCTCTGAAAGGCTGTTCTCAAGCAGATTTGTCAAAACAATGTATGTTATACAATGTGAAATATATCATACCTGATGCCGAAATAGTACAGGCACAGGCACAAATCGTGTTTCCGCATGGATAAAACTAGCATCTAGTATAACGTATCACCCGTATTGCAGCTTCAATTTTATACTGATGACAACAGAAATTGCTTGTACTGTGATATGTTTACAGGAAATTCTTCTTAGATAGATTTTTACTGCAATCATTTTATGATTCACGACATTATTCATGGAACTTATATGACATTTATAAATGTTTACATTTGTATATATGACACGACTGACAGGTGTGATTCAAATATTGATATACGCTTGGTTTTGTGAGCTGGAACAATTGATAGGAATATAAATGTTGAAGAAACGACCATCTTAGTTGTATGAAGCTATGACCATTTTAGATAAAGTTAGCAAACAACAATGTTCATTACCAATTGATTGTTTCCTCAAAGTTGGAAGACAGCTAGAGTCGATACAAAAAAAGATAGAAGACCCTTCTTGACCCATTGCCCTACTAAATGTGTTCAATGAAGTAATGAAGACAGCAATCAACATTCAAGATCGATCACATGCAATATCTCAAGAGGCCAAAATCATGGACGACGCTCGAATATGGTTTCCGTCACCTGGGAATATCAGTGTTAATAGCCATCGTGACAGATACGATGTCTCCGATACAATGGCTATTAACGCTGATGTTCCACAAGGATCTGTTTCGACACCAACTTTATTTCTGCTTCATATCAATGATCTGTTGGAGGTGACAACCTGTTCCGTCCACAGCCTTGCAGATAATACTGCTCTCTCATCTAGAGCCCCTATATCATCCAATAGCCGGAGGAGCTAGACAGAGACAGGTTGACGCAATTAATGGAGATGTAGCAGGGATTCTGAAATGGGGATTGATAAGCCAGTAGAGTTTGATGCAACTAAAACTCAAGCTTGTATCTTCTCCAGAATATGATGATGTCAAATGCAACCATTCCTATGAACTCTTGTTAAACATTATGACGACTCTTCAACATCGATTGAAACGATTCACAAGTGGTTCACTGAGATTTGTTGTGGTTATATGACCACAAAGGACGCCTAAATTCTGGTCGTCCAATTTGGGCTACAACGCCAGAAATCGTCGATAAAATCCATGGTATCATATTGAACGATCGGCAAGTTGAAGTGCATGAGATTGCTGAAGCTATGAATATCTCAAACAAACGGGTACGGAACATTTTCCATGAATATGAGAAGGCTATTTGCCAGATGGGTGCCGCATTTGATCTCTCTTGACAACAATCGTGACCATGTGACAACTTCAAAGGAGTGTTTGGCGATGTTTAAGCACGATAAGAAAGACTTTTGCGCTGTTTCGTAGCTGCGAACTGAACATGGATTCATCACAACACACCAGAGACTAAAGAACAGTCTAAACAGTGGTCTTGTCTCGGCGAATCGAAGCCGAAAAGGCTAAAGTGGGTTTATTGGCCAACAAAGTCATAGCGACAGTTTTTTTGCCGCATTTGGCAAAGAAAAAGTGCTCTCTCACCAGGACAACGGCGCACAGGTCCGCAGTCACAATGGAAAAATCGCATGAATTGCGCTACGAATTGGTTCTTCATCCACCATATTCTCCAGATTTGCACCCTGCGATTTTTATCTATTTCCAAACTTGCAGAAATGACTCGACGATGAGGTCATCGCTGGAACATACGCCTATTTTGGAGTATCGCCGGAATCGTATTATTTGGGAGGGATCGAAAATCTAAAAAAACGTTGAACGAACTTCATCGGGCTACAAGGAGATTATGTTGAGAAATGAAATAAGTTTTGACCGAATAAATCATTCCTTGTTTAATTTTTCAGGAACTTATCACCTTGCCCTCGTGTTATGGAATTGGAAAAGTTTTCATCCTTATGAATAATGAGGAATGGTCTCTACTTAATGATTTAATCCAACATTGGGAATATTCATATCTTTTTATGAATTCAAGAATAACTCTCATCTATTCAAGGATGGATATCGCCGGAATAATACTGTGATCAACATAGCCTTGTCAGTTTTGTACTTTGATTAGCCAATTTAACTTGTAATATGGAGGAATGCATATTTTCGAATATACAGAACTCATTACAACTTCCACTGATCCTGCCATTGGGGGCATGATAGAAATTGAAGCAAACGTAAAGGAGAAACCAGTTACAACTTTGTAATGAGCTGTAGCAGCTGCAACTGATATTATTACACTCAAGTCGAATCAAAACAACCTATCGACAATTATCAATACAAACTATATTTTCCTCTTCAGCATGCTGGCGTACTCGTATAGAATTTGAATGTAATAATCTCTATATAAACCAATAATCACACCATTGTATGAGAGAAGTTTTCGGAGATGGTTCTTAATAATTAATCATTATAACAATATTTTAGCATATTTTATTTTATTGCTCGCTTGGTGGATGCGCCGGGTCAACCCAACTAGATAGTTGGGCTTACGACTCGGTTTCGTGTTTCGCAATAGGAGAAGCCCGAGCAGGTACATTGAGCTAATCCTTATCCGAGATCTGTAAGGTTATGGGAGGAGCAATCAACATCAAGCTCTCACAATATCCAGAGAGCATCAAAACAATAAACGACTGACATTGTGGTTTCCGTCACCATAGATATCAATAAGAGATCTACTGGTCTACGTAATGCATATATGGCAGACGGTCATTGGGAATCTGAGAACAGGGGCTCATATGGTTTGCCGCCACAACTTTGTCGTTTACTATCGAGTTTTCTTTCAGTTAGCTCTATGTAGTGGTGATTATGTCTGGTTTCGGAAATCCGTCAACAATGGGGTGATGTTGTTATTCATTCCTTCGTGAAGATATTGTGTTACTTTTCTATGTGAAAGTGTGTTTCCTTCTAGCCGAAAGACGGCTAGTCGTTAATGAGGAAACAAGACCCTTCCTAATAATTATACGCCCTTTGCACTACTTATCTGCGATCTCTAAAGTAATGGAGAAAGCAATCAATATCGAGTTCATACAATATCCAGAGAGCTCCAAAACCGTAAGCGACTGACTTTGGTCACCATAGATCAACATAAGATCTCCTTGCCTACGTAATGCTTATATGGCAGCCCTTGGGAATCAGGGACCAAGGACTTCTTGGGAAACTTCAGTCATATAGTTTGCCACCCCAATTCTGTCATATACTGTCGAATTTTCTCTCAGGTGGTAGTTGGAGGAGTCTCCTCCGATGCAATGGCTATCAACACTGCCGTAGTGCTAACTTTGTTTCTGCTTCATATCAACGATCTGTAGAAAGTGACCTCCTGTCCCTTCCATAGCTTCCGAAATGATTGTAGAATACATACTGCTTTCTCCTTTAGAGCCCCTATATCATCCAATGGAGCCAGAGGAGCGAGATGGGTTAATGAAATCAATGGAGACCTGGCAAGAATTTTGTAATGGTGATTTGATAATCTTGTAGAGGCTAATTCAACTCAAACTCAACTTTGTATTTACTCCAGGAAGGTAGATCTCACGAACCCTAATATGATGATCTGGGCTACAACTGCTCATATAACATATGTCCTCAATATTCTTACTTGATATCACAATCAGCACATGGGAAGATCCCGTGCGAACCATTGCGGACACAGCTTTACAGATGCCGAGAGCTACTTTACTCGCAGCAGCGCCTCATGATCTACAAACCCCAAATTCGACCCATCCTGGAGCGCTGTTCAGCCTTTCGGGTTCACTCCCCATACATACAATCAAACTCTCAGATTTTAGTCCGATAAGAGCTCTCTCTCTATCCTTCTCAATAAATAACTTCACAGTCGGAAATCTCGTCCCGTGGTATATTCCAGGTAGTAATATTAGACGAGCTCAGGCTGGTCTTCTTTTTGTTGTCAGGCATGAGACCTGCGAAATGTCTACCAGACTTCATTCATCTATAGAACGTCAGAGATGTGGAACTCTTCACCTAGCGAGATATTTGCTGATGACTATAACCGCGAAACATTTTCAATGCCGGCCTTCTTTCCCGACCCTCTACTACTGGATTATATCATGTGCAAGGAAGACTATAGTTTTCCCTCTTGTGTAGTCAATATGACAAAATTATAGGATTTGAATCAGAAAAGGTATATGCGATTGTAGGTATATTCTTTTATTGTCGAAAGATTCATCGAGTATATTGGAATCTGGAGTTATGTTACTTCGAGAATATGGCAGTTGGGTTTACCCAACGAAAGATGTTAAATAATCTGTACAAAAAAATTGCAATCCTCCATATCATGTTACTTCCAGATTTTGATATATTTGAATCTGAATTAAATATATTCTATCTCAAGGCAAAAGAATTGCTTGATGAAGGATATTGAAATGCTATCTCTCAATCTCATTCAACAAGCATTTTTCTGACCACTTTGTTCCAAAGGATCGAAGTTTGTAAGTAATGCCTGGGGGAAAATTTGATAATCCCAATCCAAAGTTTGTAGTGCGTCATGTGAAAACATATTAACCATAACAAAGTCAGAAAAGCATTACAGAAATTAAACAACGTTGGAGATCCAAATGCCTGTTTTTCACTAATGCAGTGTAAAGCTTTCTCATGATATACCTAAAATCTACAGTGATGTGTGAATCAATTCGAACACTGCTGCAATTCATCATTCCAACACGGCCCCGAAGGTATCGTGACATCAAATGAATTGTCACTGCAAGCTAGCAAGTATGACAATACAAAGTCACCGAACAAAACAATCTATATAGTAATGAGTGACAACCTGTGACCTCCCACCTTATTGAGCAAGAGACACTCTATACGTGTATATACGTGCCGATAAAGAGAGACGAAAGAAGTGCCGATAAAGCCTTCTTCAGTGTTTCCGCAAGTATCATTTGAGTTCGCATTAGGACCATGCTAGATGAATTTGCTAAGCTCCTCCTAGTCTTCGTGAAATACTGAACCAGTACCGGAACTTTCGATATGAGAGATCAATGTGTTATCACATAATACACAGTACGAGAAAATCTGTAGTTGAAACTAACGAAAATTAATGACCATAACTTGGAAGCTTATCGTATAAAAGTAGATTATTTCTGTTTCAAGTCACTCGAATTCATCTAAAAATTAATAACAGTGATGTTTTTTTCCCTGTCCAAGTTGATCATATGTGACAACATTTAAGAATCTTGAGGAGCAAACGAATCTGAGATGCATTTTATTATTACAAGCAAATTCCAAGAGTTCTTGATCTTGGTCGTATGTGATCATTTAGAGGGAGGTATTCTTTTCTATGACCTACTTGAATGTTGGATAAATGTGTTCCTTATCAAAATAGGGAAGGTTGAACTTCATTTTATTGAATTATTCTTATATTTCTGACAAACTAGAATTTTTTCTCATAGATTCACACAATTTGAGCATCTAGTCCAGTCTGTAAGGTGGGGAAAAAGGCCGAATATATAAATTTTTTGCAGTAAGTCGAGTCTGAATTTTTTTTTGCATGATGTTCTACGTGCCATGAAGGTCATTCGTGACAACTGAGCGACTTTTCAATTTGCCCCAATTTACCCCTACATGATCATTTTCCAAAAAAACGAGGAAAATTTCACAATGAATTCTCCTTTTTTTTAATGAAATTTTTTGAGTGCCATGTGAGTTACGTTCAGGTTTTCAATGTCCATGCTGATTAACAAAAATTAAAATGATGCGAAAAAAATAATTATTTGGAAATTCCGGAAAAATCGAAGAAAATTACAAGGAAAAACACTCTTATGTCACCGAAACTACCGTGTGATAAGTCACTATAAGGGTTTTTTGTTTGCTGATAACGAATTTAACATCAAAAACGTTTGAATATAACATTAGGATTTTGAGACAATACTTTCAATTTTTGTAGGAGTGAACTCATAGAGATCAATGAATCAGATGATGAATATTACGAAAATTTTAAATTATGAATAATTCATGAATATGTATATTTAAAATTACTTAAATAATTTACTTCAAATTATCAGTACGAATCTTTTTAAAAAATGACACATCATATTGCAATATTGCAAGCTTTAAATAAACAGTTCCAAACTTGTATAAATTTGGGAAGAATGCTTTTATTTTTTAAATTTCCCTTCATTTTCCACATAATCCTAATGTTATTTTCAAACGTTTTTGATGTCAAATTCCTTATCAGCAACCAAAAAAAACCCTATAGTGACTTATCACACGATGATTTTTATGACGTGTTTTTCCTTATAATTTTCTTTGATTTTCCCGTAATTTTTAATTATTTTTTTGGCGTTACTTTCAATTTTTGTAATTCAGCATTGACATCGAAAACAGAGACGTAACTCAACACGGCACTCAAAAAATTCCATTAAACAAAAGGAGAATTCATTGTAAAATGTTCCGCGTTTTCCCGGAAAATGATATTTCCGAACATTTTAATTATCAAATTCTTTATCAGCGACCAAAAAAACCCTATAGTGACCTATCACACGATAATTTTGATGACATGGAAAGATTTTATTTTCCGGTTTATCACAGTTTGCCGCAAATTTTCCTGTTTTTTTGCTACTCTGGATCGAAATACGCAACTGGTAACCTCTATTATGTATAAAACAATATACACCTGACGAAATAGTGAATTTGTGTGAGATTGGAGAGTCATAGTCTATAGAACATCATGCAATTTTTTTTTTCGATTCCAGCTTACAGACTCAACTCATCAGACAAGTCTTTAAAAAAATGGTTGATGAACGACGAATCGGGCCATGGTGACTTCTCTATTCATTCTTCCAGCTCCACTTTGTAAGGTCTTTCCATACATATTGATACTGTGTTGATGACTACATAATGAGTGAGTATGAGGTTGTAGGTTACGAGAAGGGATTCGTTATTTTCTGATTCTATTCATTGGTACTTTCCTGCGGCAGTAGCATTATTTTCTCAATTCAACTGGGTGAAACCTTTCTATCAGTAACCATGAAGTTGGGATGATTTGACAACTTTATGATGAGTAGATTATGGTCTAATAGTTAGAAGTATGCCTGATTTCGATGAATTTTTCCCTTGTAAAACAGGCCTAACTGTCAGCTTGACAAAATCATCTGAATTGAAGTTTCACCCACGCCTTCCCATTTTTAATATCATCCAGCCCGAAATATATAATTTGTCTCCTTCTTCTATCACCATAACTGAATCTTTCCGAGAAGAAAACACCTCAGAATGAGTATATTTGGATAGGTTTCATGGTTAAGGAGCTAATCTTTTCAATTCAATAACAAACCAAGAAGATGCATCATCGTCAGTTTCTTATGATTGATGACAACGCTGAAGATTTTAATTCTGGTTGACGTTTCGAGAGCTTAAAATCTGTTTTCTTCAATTGACTTTCAAAATATAAGTCAATTGATATTAGAACTGGAATGCAATCAACAATCTGCAAATACAATAATTTGCTGATGGTAATTTCCTGAATAACCATCAGTCGATAAATTTGTAAGCCGCATCAGCTCGATTACATTAAGCTCGAGCGTGACTGGAAATTTCGTATTGGATCCTCTTTGTAATATAACCAGAATATGTGTGTGAACGGAAGGGAAAGAAGAATTGAAATATATTCAATAAAGAGGATTGGAAGCCCAAGGCAAGTGCCAATATATGTAGTGATGTACATGAAGTAAGGGCATTTTCGTTCTGTTAATAAGTGAACCATTGGTTTATAAAAGGGCTGCTAAAGACATACAATGATATGTTACGGTTGCTAGGTGATAATTTATTGGATGCAATATATGCGCGATATGGGAACTGACTAGATGTTCATCCCTTATTCATGTGTACTAACATGCTGTACAAGGCCCAAACTTAAAACAGGAACGCTCTTAAATGATGGCTTCCGTTACATGACTAACGAACCACTTTTGAGCATCGTAGAACAAAAATTGGTTCATAAACAAGAAATTTATGGACTGTGAAGAGAGTTGTTTGAATAATAATCAAATTTCACTGGCCGGAAATGATCTATTTGTTCATCGAGGTTAATTTCGACACATATCAGCACAGCTTATCTTTATGGAGAGTCATTACCACCTTCATGCATACAGAGAAGTTTATACTTCAACCATTAGTGCTTTGTAGTAGCTTATTGCATCTTGATGAGTTTAAATCAAAATTGATATTGTAATAATCACGGTTTCAGTTCTCCAATAATATTGGATCCAATTTGTGAAATTTTCCGGATGAAATGTACTATGACATAATGTAACATTGTTGAATCAAAGCAAACATCATGCTCAAGCATTATATACGCCATGCAGATTCATGGATTGTAGTTATAACATATCTGAAGGGGAGGAGTTGTTGTACGTATGAAATCATTATTACAATTTACAGAATCCAAGCAGTAACCGGTTGAGAACTGTTTCTAAAATCGAATCGCGTTCACTTATTGCTAAAACTATTGAAATATCGTTTTTCAAAAGGCATTATGGAATTCCCACATACATACACACTAGTTCTATTGAAACAGGACTAGTCTTGATACAGTTTCCTGCAGGAATCGGTTGCGAACGGTTTCCAACGATGAATCGGGCTCACAATGAAAAACAGATTACTAATAATATTGGAATATACATTCTTTTGACACAAGTTACACTACCAAGTCTCCAAACAAACTATTCCATCTAAAATAGAACCAGTACTGGAACAGTTTCAACCAGGAACCGGTTGAGAACGATTTCCAACATCAAATCGGGCTCACAATGAAAAACAGATTCCTTATAATATTGGAATGTACATAGTTGAGGCCCAGATTACACTATAAAATCTCCACACAAACTATTTCAGCTTGAATAGGACCAGTCCTGGAAGATTCTCAAGCAGAAATCGTACGCGAATGGTTTCCAAGGACGAATCGGATTCACAATGAAAACAGACTCCTTATTATATTGGAATATACATAGTTGAGGCCCAAGTTACACAATAAAATCACTTCACAAACTATTCCAACTGAAATAGGACCCGTCCTGGAACAGTTCCGAACAGAAACCAGTTGCGAACTGTTTCCAAGATGGAATCAGAATATTAAGCAATATCGGATTCGTGATTGTATATATTCCTGATCACGCTTAGAGCATAGCAATATTCAGCTAGTTCTCAAGCTACTTTAATAATATGTGGTACCCAACTTACTCCGGAGTCTATTCCAATACCAAGAAAAGATAGTGACTGAGGAGGTATTATCATTCCATAATTATCACAAATATAACATCGAATCACAATCGGAATAGGACTGATACCGTTCCCAACCAACCAGTCGTGAATTGTTTTCAAGATCAAATCGGGTTTACAATTAAGAAATAATTCATGAAAGTTGCTCAAGTTACGTTATGAAATCACTTCTCAAACTAGCTTGATTGGTATAGGTCCTGTCGATACAATTTTCCCAAGCATAAACCGCTTGCGGTTGCGAATTGTTTCCAAGATCGAATTGGGTATACAATCGAAAACCGCTTGGTTCGGATGTTGGAATATGTCCTAACTAGAATCGATACTACTATTATCGGAATATATTCTGTGAAGATATTTGGAATCATTTCTATTTAAAACTAGTTTCTTATGTATGCAGACCAGTTTGAGACCTGGCTAAGACCATCAAACTTTGATCGGCTAGCAGTTACTTGATAATCTAATGCCTGCATCCATGATATGAATATGTATAATATCCACTTTCTCATTGACTTTGATTTTTGATTTCCATTAATTTGTTCGAGCTAATATTGAATTCGAAGATATCATTTTGTAATTATATTCTGTGGTTTGAATAGTTCCATTATCATGTTTCACTCAAACCCTCCAACCATCAAATGTCCGACTGAAGATTGTACAATTAGGATGATGAAGACGATGAAGATCTCATCAGCATCACTATTCAGATATTTCGAAGCTTGGAATCAATCTGTGCCGATCAAATTTCATCCACATTGTTATTTCTAATATACAAATATAAAATTGTTGCAAAGTATATCAAAACAAGTTCAATAGAAAGTTCTACCTTTTTCAAGCACTGAAAGCTCTCAAAACAGCGTATTTTGGTGGAATTCATAATTTTCCATCACTGATTATGGAAACCGCTGAACAAATTTGTTATTTAACTAAACAGATTCCAAATGCATAAAGGGTAAATACTGTTTGAATCGAATTTATACATCTGGCTCAGTAGATGTCATTCTAATTAACAATGCCTTACTGTAATCTACAAGCTAGTCTAACTAATTAAGAACTTCATCATTATCTGGAAAGTCTTCGTTGAAAGTTTGCGACTTCAACTTTCAATCAAAAACTTGCTCAGAATTCACCTGAGATAAGCAGACAAAACACACTTAATTGGAATGATCGTCTCCTTTAGTTTCGAGGATTATCCGTGATAATGCACTGAATAAAATTCACTAGATAATTTAACAATTTCTTCTTAGTAGAAAGTTTCAACATTGGATGGAATTATTTGAAATCGTGAATTGAACATTGAAAACTCAACAGAATAAAATTATTCACTTCCATACCATCTTTTCGCATTGTCTGAACGACTCCAGAGTTATCTTATTGATCAGAAAATTATTTCGAGGAGTTTAGTTTGAAATCATAAGGAACTATTGTATTCACCACCTAAATAATAAGAGCTGTATTTATTTATTTATTCATTTAGTATGTATATGCCCGAAAGGTTAACCCAATTATAGGACAAACAATAAAGAGCAACATAATATAAAGAATATCAAAAAATATATAACAAATACTAGCGGACCCGACAGACGTTGTGGGTAATTGTGAATTCCGAGTCTGTCGACCAATATTTCCTCCTCGTCCACGAAGTCTTGGCATTATTTTATGTACGTAACTTATATGTGAATATAATACACTTGATATTCACTGGAATGCGACACCTGAAATATCAGAAGACACCGTACAAAAAGATTAAAAAGTCAAAACAACGAAACACACTTAATATAATACACTCAAATTAAAATGTCGAGAAATAAACAAAATCTCATGCACGTAACTTATATCTGAATATAATACTTTCAATATTTACGTAAATGCGATACATATAATATCAGAACACAGCGTACAAAAAAATTGAATGTATTGAATGAATGCATACACAAAATGAATGAAATGAATGAAAGAATGAATGCATACACAAAAATTCATTGGAGTCGATCCAGCCGTTTAGTTGCAGTATAGATAAATAACCTAGATACCGACTGCAGCGCCATCTGCCGGGCTGATTTGTGAATCTAAACCATCCAGGGCACCACCCAAACGCATACAAAAAAATTCATTCAAATTGGTTCAGCTATATAGATAAATAACCTAGATACCGACTGAAGCGTCATCTGCCAGGCTGATTTGTGAATCTTAACCATCCAGAGCGCCACCCAAACGCATACAAAAAAATTCATTAAAATCGGTCCAGCTATATAGGTAAATAGCCTAGATACCGATTGCAGTGCCATCTGCCGGACTGATTTGTGAATCTAAACCATCCAGGGCGCCACCCAAACGCATACAAGAAATGCATCCAAATCGGTCCAGCTATATAGATAAATACCCTAGATACCGACTGCAGCGCCATCTGCCGGGCTGATTTGTAAATCTAAACCATCCAGGGCACCACCCAAACGCATACAAAAAAATTCATTCAAATAGGTCTAGCCGTTTAGGAGGAGTTCAATTACATACACACGTACAGTAGAATTATATATATAAAGATAATATCTTATAGGAATGATGAAAATAGACTAGCTAAAATTTCAAATTACATGGTGTCAAAAAATCTCACCTAAACGCATACAAAAAAATTCATTCAAATTGGTTCAGCTATATAGATAAATAACCTAGATACCGACTGAAGCGTCATCTGCCGGGCTGATTTGTGAATCTTAACCATCCAGGGCGCCACCCAAACGCATACAAAAAAATTCATTAAAATCGGTTCAGCTATATAGGTAATTAGCCTAGATACCGATTGCAGCGCCATCTGCCGGACTGATTTGTGAATCTAAACCATCCAGGGCGCCACCCAAACGCATACAAGAAATGCATCCAAATCGGTCCAGCTATATAGATAAATACCCTAGATACCGACTGCAGCGCCATCTGCCGGGCTGATTTGTAAATCTAAACCATCCAAGGCACCACCCAAACGCATACAAAAAAATTCATTCAAATAGGTCTAGCCGTTTAGGAGGAGTTCAATTACATACACACGTACAGTAGAATTATATATATAAAGATAATATCTTATAGGAATGATGAAAATAGACTAGCTAAAATTTCAAATTACATGGTGTCAAAAAATCTCATCTAAACGCATACAAAAAAATTCATTCAAATTGGTTCAGCTATATAGATAAATAACCTAGATACCGACTGAAGCGTCAACTGCCGGGCTGATTTGTGAATCTTAACCATCCAGGGCGCCACCCAAACGCATACAAAAAAATTCATTAAAATCGGTCCAGCTATATAGGTAAATAGCCTAGATACCGATTGCAGCGCCATCTGCCGGACTGATTTGTGAATCTAAACCATCCAGGGCGCCACCCAAACGCATACAAGAAATGCATCCAAATCGGTCCAGCTATATAGATAAATACCCTAGATACCGACTGCAGCGCCATCTGCCGGGCTCATTTGTAAATCTAAACCATCCAGGGCACCACCCAAACGCATACAAAAAAATTCATTCAAATAGGTCTAGCCGTTTAGGAGGAGTTCAATTACATACACACGTAGAGTAGAATTATATATATAAAGATAATATCTTATAGGAATGATGAAAATAGACTAGCTAAAATTTCAAATTACATGGTGTCAAAAAATCTCACCTAACCACACTAATAACATACTGAATACTATTGAAAAATGAGTCACATTGTGAACAAATAACATTAAAGTTTGTTGTCATGACAAATATCGTACATCTAGATGATACATTTGTGTAACACCTAACATTATAAAAAGTTAAGGGACAGCGAGAAGATAATCTAGGTACAACAAAATTCAATTTACCTAATAAGTAACTGCAGTCAATATTATTATTCAACAAATTATGGAGGAATATTGTGCTCCTTATTCTTCTTCTCAGTTCAATTGGCAAACAATCAAAAGTAGATAATAATAATTGATGGTCAAAACCTCTTCTAGGAAAGATATTGAAAGTTCTCAACCAGAGATATTTTGAATATCCACGTTGAATGCTCTCAATTAGTGTAATCTGGAATTTATACTGAGGGTTCCAGATGAGTGAAGCATATTTCAGTTTTGGTCTAACCAATGAATTGAATGGTGTTTGTAGTACCTTTCAATTGTTGAAATATTTGGAATGGCTGAGTACAAACCCTAAAGTTCTATTAGCTTTAGCACACATATCACTTATATGTAGATTGAAAGTGAACTGATGATCGTACAGTCTTTGACTGTAGTACTACGATAAATGATTACTGAATCTAAAAGATAATCGAACAAAATAGGATGGACTTTACGACTGAAGCTAACAACACAATATTCACTGATATCTAGATTCAATTTATTGTTGGCCCACCATTGAAAAATATTGTCCAGAGCATTTTGTAGTGCATAGCTGTCATCTATGGTCTTTATTTCTAAAAATAAAGCAAAAATTTGTTTCAATCCGATTATGAATTCAGCCAAATCATTGATAAATAACAGGAACAGTAGAGAAACAAGGTTTGAACCTTGAGGCACACTGGATTTGGCGATAAATGAATTCGATCTTCGACCGCAATACTGCACAAACTGCGATCTATTGATGAGGTATGAGCAAAAAAACGCTACTAAGGGGGTACTAAATCCAATGGATTTGAGCTTGCCTAGATCAAGTTCATCAAAGGCCTTCGGAAAATCTGTATGTAATTGATTATGCCAAAACTTTCCTAAGATATCAGATTTGGGAATATCCGAGAGTTGTAGCAAAATGAAGAAAAAGTTGAACATTAGTATCGAGAAAGCGGCAATACAGAATGAAAAAGAAAATTGTACATTGCCAACAAAAAAGTATGCTATAAATAAGGACTAATCACCATCATACACTGAAAATACTGTTGAGGTACTGGGGACCTCTCGGCCACCAAGTAGCCATCATCAGAGTAAACTGAATTAGAAATCTAAATGTACCTGTTTGAATACGGTTTTGAGATAATAATGCAATAAGGGATTACCCTCAGCTGGAGATGAATCGGAATTCAATAAATTGCATTTATACATTTCGATCCTTCCCAAATTACCTAGATATTGGTCTGTACTGTGAAGTTGAATTTTCTTGAGGAATGGTGTGAACTGTATTTGAAATAAGTTTGGCTAACGCTGATTTTTCATTTTTCTTCATATTGGCATAATGTTCTCTACACCGAGTTGAAATGTTCCTTCTAGTTGTTAGCATTCCGAACACTACTCACATTCGAAAGTCTAAGGTTGTATTTTAAATTATCGGATATTGCTGTACACGATTTTTATGAATGATTTACTAATTTAACGCATCCAGATAAAGAGTTCCTGGTAATTTGATCATAAAGACCATCATTCAGCAAAGCATTTACCGAATTGTGATAATCTTCTTTGCTCATAATAACGATGGTATTTCCCTTATCTGCTTTTAAGTAATAACAGTCTTCTTCCTACAATTATTTACGAATATTATTGAAGTTATTGGACGTACTTTAATATGATCTAGTTAAATGTTCAAGAATTATCTTGCACTTGTTACTTCGAAGAGTTCAATAAAATTCAAATAAATAATTTCCAGTCAACCTGACAGCAGGTGTCAGTATAAAACATTGGTATTAGTTGAGATGGTAGCAGGCTTAATGAAACGATCAGTGCACCTAGCCAAATATCCTTGTACATCTTCTGCTACGTTTCTCAGGGCGTATTAGGGTATCCGGCTGCTCGACAGAATCCTTAGATCTGCTTTACGTTTAGGTTCTTTATGTCTTCGGCCGTGATGATCCCTGGACCTAGCCAGCCTAACCTGGTTCGATTGAGAGAAGGACATTCACAGAGAAAGAGGGTTGATGACCCCACTTTGCCACCCTTGAATCTCATACAGGAGGGAGTGTCACTCTCCCTTACTGTATGTCTAAATTTGATCAGATTTCGGTGACTTGTGAAGATCTCGAAGATTAACCTGATGTGATGCTTTTTCAGCAAGAGTATCTGACTAGCTTGGACCTACTTCATTGCCAAAAAGCGCTTTACCAGTTCGGCAGCCATCATTGCTTCTGAACGCTGAGACATTTTGATCTCTCAGATGGTTCTGCAAGATCTCTTTTCCTTTCCAATCTGAGTGACCCAAAAATATTGGTCAGGTTGAGCCTGTTGCCAACAGCTAGTCTCCTTATTATCTCTGACAAACCAAATCAATAATTCTGAAACTATAACGGCCAGACTAAAAGAAATACTTGGATTAGAAAATGCTCTAACTATCAGAAATAAGCTAGGAGGTTGCTGTTATTGCGACAGGACGAAATTCCGACCATTACGATTTCCATGTCCGACATGTGACAACTTTATGTTGTGAACAACTGGCGTTTCACGGTTGATAAACCAGTGGGAGACCAGATCAAGCAAGAGCATATGTTCGACTTTTGTTCACCTCTAGTGCCAGTTGCGTTTGAGTATAATGTTTCTTTGAGAAATGCTGCATAAACAAGAAAATAGTTGAGAATTGTGCAACGCTAAAACTAGTTCTTACCGTTTTTGTAGTTATAAATTTACAAATCATGATTATTCATATAATGGTCTGGAAACATACCACAAATAGCTAAAACCTGAAGCTGTGCTTTCCGGTAGTGATCAAAAGCAAAATTCTGCAAGAAAGTTACTGTATCATGAACTTCACATTAATTTAAAGATTACATCTCAGGTTCAAATTATCATTGTATCATTTATATCCTCCAAATGATATATAAGGAACTGGATATTGCTTCACAATTTTGTTTTCAAATAATAATTTCATTGAAAATCGCAATGACAATCGGGAGCTACTTTCTTCATCGTGAAAAATTATTTTTTTCATGTTACAATACAAATGATCACATAACCTGAGTTCCAGCTTCGGAGAGTATCTCTCGAAGAATTATATAGCAATGCTTTAAACCTGCAATAGCATAAGTGATTCTGCTGATTATTCTGTAAGTTGGGTATGGTAAAACTCCAATAATGTCAGCAACGACAATCTGCATGTTTCCACTAGCATGATATTTGAGAGTTGAAAGCAGTTGAAATAGAGGTGGAACGCAACCTCCTTTGAAATCAATAACAGTTTTGTTCTTAAATAAATTGATACCACACTTGGAATTATTAATAAATAAACAATATAAAATGAATAGTCTTAAGTATGTGATGTTCTCATTTAAATAACCAATCCTCATTAGAAACCAACATATGATTCCTCGAGGATGGTCGATATTGGGAGAGTTTACTATAGATCATTTCAAGATATTTCAATACTTTCTGAATCATTCCGTTTGTTTTGTATCCATAGCTCATGCTCTCAAATTTAGGGTGGTTGGTATAACTGTTCGAGCAATCATCCTGCCTTCACAAGCACGGGTCTGAACTTCAGAAACCTCCACGCCAGATCGATGACCGGTGTAGTGTATAAGAACCTCAAGAATGCATCATAGAATCTCGTTCATGTTTAACTTGACAAATAACCCTTACTGAAATTGATGTGGGGTGGCACTACCATGAACTAAATGTCCATTTTATGTGAAGGAAAAGAATCCTGGAAGGAGACAAAATGAATAATGACACGGTGGAAATATGTTGCAGTAAGACAATGATAGAATGGTTCGGTATAAGTTTTATCAACATTTTACGGTATTTTATGGAACGTCTCGAAATAATAAAGTACGGGTATTGATAAATTTCGAGCATTCCTAAGTTGGCCTGCTTGGAAAGGGGTAGACTGGAATGTTTTCCAAACATCCGAAACACTTCGTACTTCCAGTGTCTGCAATACAAGAGAAATTCAATACATAAATAGTCTCAGTAGAAAGATTCAAGACCAGAAAGTTTTACTCATTTATTATACATTTCGAAGCTTTTAAAATAACAGGAAATCTCCTCAAGTGCGCTCAATTTGAATTATAAAAACGAATTTAAAGCGAATGGCCAACTCACAATTTTGCCTAAAATCTCCACTTCTTCTTCATTTACATAACATCGGGCTTGGAATGTTTACTCACCTTACGTTTCCTACATTTGTTCCCAGATTGTTTTGAGTCATTTTGTCTTCAATTTAATTCGGTAGTATTTCTATTCCACATATTCGTATGTTTTCTTCAGCTTTTGACGGATTTTACTGAATGATTTAGTAATTCTTAGCATCACATCTTGAATAATATGGAGCAAAATAAACTTCCTGAACTCACTCTCACTTATTCTCCATCAATTCATCGACTATTTGCACAACCAAAAGATGTTCTCTCATGAACGAGACTACCTTCTGATTTGAATTAGTAATTTTTGTCTGTCTTTTCGACCGGGATTTTAATGGTACTCTGACCAATAGGTCTTAAATCAGTGCAGAATCCAGAAGGATATCATCGAATGCTCGTGATGAGCAGAATAGATTTTATATACTTGAAAAAACCTTCATGATTGTGAACTATGTCAATATTCAAAATAGGTGAGTAGATAGGGAGCCCTGAATTAGTGTTTTGAATCCGAAATATAGTGAACCTAATCTCAAACAATCTACGGAGCGTATTGACATTCCACGAATCCGGAACTGAGGTTAAATAGACGTCTTTCAGCTGCACTGACACTTGTATAGCAAGAAATTGTATGAGACGCTTTCACTACATTACCCCGACGACCATAGTTCAGGAACGATGATCGTCGGCCGATGACATTACTTACTATTTTAATGTAGTTCGTTTCTAGCATCTGCCGATCATGGTTCATGAACTAAGATTGCCGGTCGGAATTTGCATAATGCCCTCAACAATTATATATTAATTATTAATATATACTAATATATTCATAGTCATCGGACTGACCGAACTTTCGCTATAAGGGTTTGAAATTTTAAATTTTTCAAAGTATAGCTCTATGGGTATCAAATGAAACGCCTCGATAGCAGAATGTGAATTCCAAACTTTTCCAGAAAAAAATTGAACACGATGCATACAAATAAGAAGAACTTCAAACTATATATTTATGGATATATTATTGACTGTTTGCTATCGACCAACATCTACAGCTCTTGTCCATTGAATTATCAACCTGATAGAGAAATGTAAGGTATGGACAACACACAGAATTCGAATATGAACAGACATATAGATCGACTCTCAAATCTTTGCCTCTCAAAATATATTCGAATGGGTGTTCGTTTTGATGTTATTAATCAAACATGTGGGTGGATAAAATCTTACATCCACTGGAAATGATAGAGTTGCCTACCAAAGTATGTTCCAAAAAAATTGGGTCACCTATCCTAGAAATGACAGTGTCTCATAGTGATTCCTGCTAGTAGTCACAGGTTTTTCTGGAACGGTCTCAAGTAAACTTTGGCTGTTTCTGAACAAGATGTGTTTCTCGCTTCGTTGATTGTTCCACAACCCGGGGTTCTATTCCATCGCTACATGATCGTTATGGAGATTGTGATTTTCCTGATGATGCGGTTATTGCTCGTTCTGCAGAATTTCTCTTGATGGAAGTCTCGCTCGTCTGTCTTATAATTGTCTTTATTGTGATTGAAAATCCATTTCCCCTGCTTTCATTGTTGAAACTTGTTCAATAACGAGCTCAAAATCGGTATTCTCAGCTCCTCTTTTCCAAAGGCTTGTTGGTAAAGCAAAACCAATCAATCTATTTTGATCCATGGAAGATCTCGAATCAAATAGGATGAGATTAATTATAAAATGCTGGCCAACATAGTTTTGAAGGCAATACGAACATTGAGAAATAAATAGGGTTTCATCATAATTTTGAACAATAAATTGGAGAATATCTTCAAGCCTCTATATTTTATTGTTGATTAGACTTATAACCAAAATATTTTGTGCAAACGGGTGATCTTTTCCTCTATTCCTCCATGTAGACGGTTGAATGTTCCTTTACTGCTTAGCTCTTAATCTGCTATCACTCGCACTCAAAAGGTACCCCGTGTCATTGATCATCAGAGCAAATATCCTGCCTGCCATAACCTAGATATGTTATCGCATTCTTTGAGAATAGTAAAAAAAATAAATGAAATGTATGTGGAGAATGAGCAAAACGTTAGAAAATATTTCACCGCCTCAAAATACCATCTGATAATTTGTGAAGCAGCGCAATACATTTTCGGCTTGACTATGAAAGCAATAAAAAGGCTTATATTGCTGTTGTGGGTATTGTTTGTATATTGCACCCGTAATGCTATTCTTCATCTTTCCTCGAAATTTCACACAAGTAGAGAAAATTTCATGAATTGGTCTATTATGTGAATTATTTTCCACGAACAGAGCAAAGTAGTTGTTGAAATCAAACTTAAAATGATAATACGATTAAGCCTACCACTCACCATGAGGAAAACATAAGCTAATCGATACTCTAGAATGATATATTTCCAAGTCAATATTCTTGAGTTCACAATAATCTGATGATAGTGTGTATCAGATATAAGCTTCTGAGGCTAGGAGAAATAATTACATTGAACAACATTCTGCATATTAATTGCTTGTCGAACTTGATATGATTAGCCGGACAGAGAAGATCGTGGAATCAAATAGCGAAGCAGAATGAAAGGATTTACTGCTTTCTGTCGTATATGATTGGTGACGCTGTTGCCAATACGTTCGACTGTAAGTAACTAATGAAACATTTCGAACATGACATCGAAAGGGATCCACTAATAGAAAATCAATCCACGGACACCATTAGGAACCTATCAGTGTGCGATACACTTCTCGAAGATGTGGCAGGTGTATTTAGTTATCATGTGTGTGAATTATCTGAGTACCTATATTTATTTCGTTGATGGATTTTCAGTTTTATCTACAAACTTAGTATTCCTTATCGTGTAGGTTACAGTTATTAAAGAAAAACAGCTGAAACTTCATTCTAGAGGTTATTTGTAACGCTTTTCATGGATAAAAACTTTCCAAATTGTGCTACCCATTGGTAATACATGAACTAGATACTTTCATAAGATTGATATCATTTCTACCTTGATATTGGTTGAGATGATAGCGAGCTTGATAAAAAGTTCAGTAAACTTTGCCAAAGACCTTTGTACACTATCCCTTGCTACGTTTTTCAAGGGGTATTGGGATACATCGCTGCTCGATAGAGTCCTTAGATCTTTTGTGATCTTACATACTTTATATCATCGGCCGTGAGGATCCTCGGGCCTACCCAGGTGAACCTGATTCGAGTGAGCACAGGACATTCACAAAGAAAGTTGGTTGACGACTTCACTTTGTTTCCCTTGCATCTCATACAGAAGGGAGTGTCGCTTTTCAGTATGTTCAAATTCCATCATATTTCCGTGACTTGTGAAGATCTTGGAGATTATCCTGATGCTATTCGCCTATTCAGCGAAAGTATCCCGCTGGCCCTTAGGCTCACGTCATCGCCAAGCAACGCTTTGGCAGTTCGGCAGCCGTCAATGATTCTCGATGCTGAGGCAATGTGATCTTTCAGATGGTTCCGCAAGATCTCTATACCATCGTTGTAGGGGATACCAGCAAGGGATTCTGAGGACCGTCCAAACTGGCTTCGTCTCTGGCCAGTTTGTGCGTTCTTCCCAATCTGGGTTACCCGGAATCCAGGTCAGGTTGAGCCGTTTTGCACCGGCTAGTCTGTTAAGGATCTGCTTGGTATCCCTGACAAGTCTCGAGGATACAGTCGGGTTTTTCAGTGCTTCAGTGCGTTGAGTGCCGTTTGGCTATCCGAACAGATCCAAATGGTATCATTCATCTCACCACGGCCGAGTAACTTATCTGGTCAGCTGTATATGACAAGCATCTCGACTTGGAAGGCCCCATTCGCACGGAGTATCCATAAATATATCTAGGACCGCAAAAACCTGCTCCTACTCTTGTGTTTGTTCTAAACCCATCCGTATACCATATTGTGCCGTGCTTTGGTCTGGGGCCACTTTCCCATTCCTCCCCTGACGGCATAACGAACCTAAAATGCTGCTCCACAAACCACAGTGCATTGATTCTGTCCTATGGTTCTATTCTCAGCCGTTTAGGCTGCACCCCAATAGACGGGATAGGTCTGCACTCAATCTGTTAAGGGAGCCATTGCAGCTAAGCCTGTAGACCGCCATCATTGCGAGATTCTTCATCGTCATTGATAGGGCTAGCACATCCAGCAAGGCCCTCAATGCTGCAGTTGGTGTTCTCTCCTCGTGGATGTAATACCTCTGAGGAAGAGTCCTCATTGCTACCTTACATTATTCTCAAATCTGATATACAGGGTGTTTCACCCACAATTTATTCCATAGCTTATTATATACTTTAGGAAGAAATTAAAAAATAGAGTTGTGCCGAATCATGAAACACATTAAGTACTTTTGTTCATACATTTCCTATTTCACCTGTACGTTATACAACTTCGTAATTTGAAATAGAACAGCCTACATATTTAAGCATTTTTGGATTTTTTAGTTTTCTATTTATTCAACATTTTCACGTTGGCAGTGCTCTGATTATACCCACACATTATCTAATCCACCAGAGTTAGGAACATGCAGCTTTGGAGATTAGTTTTGTCACAAATCGTCCTATCAGTTTCACAGTAATGAGCATCCTGAGTATATAGACCTTTGGTATAACCGTATTGACCAGAAGATATAATAATGATTGATTTCAGAAATGAAGACAAACGGAAGTAAAATGTCTTCTCAAATATTTTGGAATAAACTGACAATATAGAGATAGTTCTGCAGTTAGACAATAGTTCTGGGTCACCTTGTCCACGAAAGGTAGTGATACAAGCCAGTTCCGATTCATCAGGAAAATATCCCTCATTATGAAATTCACTTGATAAATGTATAAGAGGATATGCCAGTTCATTAGCTAAGTGTTCGAGCAGGAACACAGAATGTCATCGATTCCACTGGAAGATTTATGTGGTAGTGATATTATTGTATTTATAATTCTGTTTACAACTGGAGTATTGATGTTTTGCAAACACTGATTTTGACAACTATTGTGTCACCTTCCAGTATATATTCCTGAATATCAGCTCTAACGGTATCAATAAGGTATCGATTGAATGCTTCAGCTGTTTCGTCTAGTTCATTTAATAATGTGTTTTTTCCCTCTTTAAGAATTGATTGCAGATTCTGAGTTTTGCTTAAAAGTGAAGTAAAAGTATTTATTTCCTTAATGATAATAGTTTGAAAATAATAACAAGATATTAAAAAAACAAAACAGAAGAAATTTAAAATAAAATATCAATACAAAAACTTACCTATTCAAGAATTCATTAACCGTGTATGGTCCACATTGCACAATAATATTGAATATTTTATTTTTAAATTCTCAGAAATTCTTCATACATCGAAAATCATTCGGCAAGTTGTTGGAAAATTTGATTCACATATAGGGACAATTTTTCTCTGTTAGTGTGAGCGTATGTGCTGGATATACATATATATGAAATGGTACGTGTAATTGGAAGATTTTTTGGAATCTGCAAAGAATCTTCTATGTTTGAAAGTAAAAGAAAGGATTGATAAATGTATATCCCAATAATAGTAAGTTGTTGTCTTGAAAAAAACCCAGTGACTTTGTTTATACCCTAATCCAAAGATCATTCGTATGACTCCTTTTGGCTGCCTGAATATCATCTCAACCTGGTGGCTGTTACTCCAAAAAAATTACCCCAAAATTCAACAGAAACTGAAAGTTGGCATAATAGAAAACTTTTAATGTATTTTCCTCAAGTTGTGGTTTCATGACACGTAAACTGTAAATGATAGCCTTCAACATTGTGGTTCGATTTCTTTACACCATTTGAGGTTTTCATCTATATAGTTATTTTGAGACATTTCTGATAATCCCTCATTTCCAAAATGTAACTATTTAAATTCAATCATTCTAGTATTTACAGTCTACTATGGCTTGACGTGAAGATGATGCAGTTTGTCTTACTTTTGTTCAATATGAGTTTGTTATTCATTCACCAATCAATCTTCGAGAGCGCAGAGGCAATTTCGAGAAGGGAACGGTGATTTGCAGATACTTCAATTTTACTATCATCTGCGTAATTGACAAGTAAGTTTTTAGCATCAGAAATAACTTCAGGTAGATCACAAATATAGATTAAGAACAAAAATGGGTCAATTACGTTACCTTGAGGAACTCCCATTCGTAGTGACAATTCCTCAGATATGAAATTCAGTCCACTCTCCGAAATATTCACTCTCTGCGTTCTACTTTCTAAATAGCTTCCATCAAGGTTAATTGTTTATCTATGACTCCCGTATTTCTTCAGTGTTGCAAGAGGGATTTTATGGTCAACCGTGTCAAAAGCCTTGGGAGATCAAGACATATTCTGCATGGGGTTTCTGATTTTCCAAGGATGTCATAATCGATTCAATGAATTTGAAAACTGTTCTTTCCGAAATATGGTCCTTAAGAAAACCATGTTGACTGTTACTGAAAATCTTGTATTTTGTAAAAAAATCCATCAATCTATCGCATAGTAGCTTCTCATACAATTTGGAGAAGACTGATTGATCGGTAGTTCCCTAGATCTTCTGGATCATTTTTTTTTGTAGCATGGTATTATCATCGCGGTTTTCAGAGAGTGAGGAATTACTCCACATCTGAAAGGACTGTTCAAAATGTAGCATGATGAACTCACTATATTCATACTTGTCTCCTTCAAAGTTGTTAGAGGTATTTCATCATAGCCAGAGCTATTTTTTATTTTTCAGAAGAAGCTTAAATTCTTATTCATGATGGATCATGCAGCTAGTTTGTAGCTATGTTCCAAAGGAGAAAGACTTGATTTTGTAATCATATGAACGGCTTGTAAAACATGATTTGCTACGGCGAACTCATCAAAGTTAATTGTACTAACATGATAAAAAAAGCTCTCTGACCATATTGGCCAATTTATTATTGGTTGTAATCAACCCTTCACCAAATTTGGCCGTTAAGTATTTCGCTTTTTTTCAAAATCTTAGTTTAGATTCAGTTTATATACGTCTTCAAAATGGCTCCATCGTGATTGATAAATGCTTTGGATAAGTTACAATTATGAGTGGTAAATGGGTCAAACTAAATTATATTTTATGAGTATTCTTATTGTAGGCTCATATTATATTTGTTAATTATGTTGTTATATTGTAGTTGGAAGGTTTGCAATACATAATGATTATTATGATTATCATTTAGTTGTTTATTTATTCTCACTATATGAGTTTTATCTCGATAGAATCTGGAAATGATACCGGAAAGAGCAGCTGAGTTGATATCAATGAAACACTGTCCGCAAGAGAGTTTGCTTACTAATATTCTCCCGGTTTGCAAACGAAAAGAAAGAATATGGCGGTGTGTATTCTCTGAAATGTCTGAATGATCAATAAACTCGAAGATTTATATTTCTAAGTCACCGGTGAAGGGAGTTTTGTCAGATATTTAATAGCAGCTAAGTTGAGATGAGGTGGCATTCCGTCCACGGTTGACTTCCCTCGAGACGGGCAATGGCAGTTCCGTAGGGATAGCATCTCTGAATATTTAAATTTCGATTAAATTGCTAATGAAATTTGCAACGACAAGTCCACTGTTCGCACTGAATAAGGAATTGATAAGACCAACATCTTACACGCATATCAAGACTACTCTACAAGGATTTGTAATTTAGTAAACCTCATGTGAATGTGGAATGTTTCAATAAAGAAGTGAATTTGGAATATGATCTGAATGTATCGTTTCAATTGTCTTTCAGCATGAATTTGAAGCTGATGCAAATTTCGAGGGGTTGTGTCCAACCGATATATGGTTTCTCAGTTTCCCAACCAATTTGAATGAAATTGAGCATTCCTTCAATACTCCACAAGAGACATTAATAGCATATTTGCTAGATATCTGAACTTCAGCTTAGTCCTCCCACAATCCTTCATTCTTTCCTTATTCATATACCATTGTTGATTCTTCCTTCTTTCGACGAAACTCTTACCACTGATGTGATACTACGATTTCCTTATTCTTCCTCCTTCAATTCCCTTCTGACTCTAGATTTGGCTCTAATGCAGGTGTATCAAATAACATCGATATTCTCTTTCGAATGACAATATGAGCTTTCTAAAAGGATCTGAATTATCATCAGGCATAAGCTCCATACATCACATACTATCTAGTTGGTCGATGATCTATGCCTAAAATCGAGTCATTAGCCGGACATCATTTCTGGTGAAAAGTCCTTTGATCGACACATTAGAATTAACGCTGTATTGCTTATTGTTCACCAGTACGCAGACCAGACAGACAAATCATTAGCATTTCGAGGAAATTACCCAATCTCTACTATGTGCGTGTCTTCCTAGATATTGAAGGAGCAATAAGAATGCACTATCTTCTCCCTTTGTACAGCAGCTACTGCTAGAGGGGATGAACCAATAATAAGTAGTTCCAAGTTAAGCCTGGAAAGAGAACTATGCTGATATCACCACAGGAGGAAGCTGTCAGGGGGTGTCCACAGGGATCCGTCTTGGCAGCAACTTTGCTTCTGCTTCATCTTAACGATCTTTTGGGAGTGACTACCTGTTCCGTCCACAGTTTGGGAGATGATCGAACTGCTTTCTCATCTAGAGCCCTCGTAACACCCAAGCAGAGGAGCGAAGCAGAGACAGGTTGTTCCAATTGATGAAGATCTGGCAATGGTTTTTAAATAGAGATCTGATAATCTAGTAGAGCTTAATGCAACCGAAACTTAAGTTTGACTCTCCTCCAGGAAGGCGGATCCCACAATCCCTAATATGATGATCTCAGGTACAACTATTCCAATGAAATCTTCCATATCCATGCTCGGGATCACCACTAACAGCACCTTCTGATGAGATGATCATATGAGGTTCATTGAGGAAACCGCTTCACAAAAACTTGGTTTTTATTCCACACCAAGAGATACTTCACATCCCAACAGCTTCTCATAATCTACAAAGCACAGATTCGACCTGTCCTGGAGTGCTGTTCACATGGTTGGAGTTCGTAGGAAGGTAGGCGATCTCTACCTTTCTATAGACATTATTATGGTCAGTGTTCATCAGAAATGTGTTATATCACCACGAGAGATTTCAGGTAGGCGGTATTTAAGAGTTAGAGCTGGTCATCCCTTCACTACTCGGCACTTGTCAAACTTCTTCCTACCAGACTTCACTTGTATATCAAACGGCAAAGTTGTGGAGCTCTTTGCCTAGTGAGGTCTTTCCTTAGTCCTATAACCTCAAAACATTCAAGAAAAATTTCCTCTCCCTACATTCCGTCGCTTATTCACTTGGTGTTCTCCTCTCGTGTAATCAAAGTTTAGGAAAACTAATAGAAAAAACCACCGCTAAAGTGGATGAAAACCTGACCCTAAAACCTCTGATACTCAACTAACTCGATCACATCGGTATGCATAATTGCATCAACTGAACAGTAATACTATAAATAAGAAATAGTCACCCTTATTCATTGAAAATTACTATTATTCATCTTCATATGGCCGAAATGTTACCTAGTTAAAGTGTTCCTTCTAGTTTGAAGCATTTTGGACATGATTTTTCGAATGCCGGATTTCTCGAAGTTGACAAATTCTCAAGGGTGTTGCCTGAACTGTTTTTAACTTGTTCTCACATGTATAAACGGGTTCAATTGTAAATTTGGAAAGAAAATTATAAAAATTATTGATAGCTGAAGGATAATAACTAAAACCTTTGGACTATTCGTACGTAGTAGCTTTAATTTGGTTAAATGGTAGCATTCCAATGTTCTCCTTTGTTTAGAAATTGAATTAATGATTGTCGTAACCATTGTCCAACGCTATCTACTGAAGTTTCCCAACCTTCGCTGGCTCAAAGGGATGTTTAATAATCTATGAACAAGATTATTGAATAGAACTATTTTATAATTAATTGATAGACCTAGTTGTTTGTATGTCGAATTTCAAGTGTCTACCATATTTCACAATGTTAATATCAAGGAAATGAAGCTGATTATCTGTTTCTATTTCGACAGTGAATTTCAGTACCTCAAATTGACTATTGAGCATATAAATCAAAGTCTTTACTTATAATGGCGAAAATACGAGGGCAAGGTGAAAAGTCCCTGAAAAATGAAACAAGAAGTGATTTATTTGGTCAAGAATTGTTTTATTTCTCAATGTAATCTCCTTGTAGACCGATACACTTAGTTCAACGTTTCTCTAATTTTTCGATCCTTTCCAAATAATACGATTGTTTCAGTTGTAGCTTTCTCCCGAGACATTTCTTCAAGTTTGGAAATAGATAAAAATTGCAAATCTGGAGAGTATGGTTGATGACAAATCTATTCGTAGCGCAATTCATACAATTTCGTCATTGCATCTGCGGACCTGTACACCGGTGCATTGTCCTGGTTGGAAAGTACTTTTTTTTTGCCAAATGCGGCCGCTCCAAATCGGCGTCGAATCTATTGAACAGCTCTGCATAATGTGTGCCGGTAATCTTTTGCCCTATTCAAGATTCGCCAGGGCAAGTCCACTGTTCCGAATATTCTTTGGTCTCGGGCATGTTGTGATGGATCCATGTTTCATCCACGTCACACGGTCGCGCTTGTTGTCAACAGAGAGTGTAACGTGTAAATTTCACTTAACGGCTTAGAAATTACTGCTGTAGTACAATCGGTTAACTCCTGTGACGTCAGCTATGCTAGATCGTATATTATAAGGGTCATGGTTGTTCGGTGTCAGATCCGTAGTTACCGCTTCTATTTCGAGGTTGTTCTGTGAGACAACGAGACGGCGGAAAGGAAGAGAAAATGGCGTTACTTCTGGTCAATCGTTCAAGCGGGAAGTCGTGTTGCTAGGTTATTTCAACAGGGAAGTGATATCAAGCTTATGTTTGAAACCAAATTCTGGGAATATTCTTCCGTTGAAAGCAAAGACATCAATTACCAATTTGGATTGAGATTATTGGAATTATTGCGTAATTAATGTACCTTAGGGGATTTAAAACTTAGTTTCAACGTGATGGGTGTGGACGGAAGTAAAGTTTGTCTTATTGGAAGGAAAACCCTATCGTGTTAGAGGTAAATATCTTTGTAATTCTATTTGATTTATTCACTGATTTCAAGAATTAAACTGCCTTCACAGGTGGTATCTGACAAGACATAGGTTAGTCCTAATTTGTTCAACAAACGTTATGTATTTTGTTCATGTCTGTCTTCTGAGGATGATAGAACAATAGAGATTTGAACATTTCGTGATTTCAGGGTTCTTCCTTTTCTTCTGTTTATGTTGTGGAAAACTCAACAAGTGTATTGAGGCTGGCTTGAGTCTGCTGTGGAAAAGATTATTTAGGAGTCGCTGATTTACTTGTGGTGTACAATCGTGGAAACGGTATTACAACTGTAGCAGGGGCCCCTACATAGAGTAGAAGTATTAGCCTATAACCAAGCAAGTACAACATCCAGCACTCACCAGGTCAGGCTACCGATTTTGGTTTTATGTAACAATTGAAATAATCATTGAGTATTTGTATATTGAGTAAATTCAACTGTTTTCTTGATTTATTGTTTAAACAATTACCTTCATCCATATTTTCAATCCATTCGCTCCATATCTCATTAGTATAAGTTCTGTCATAAGCTGTATCAACATTAGTATCTCAGTTACTAGTAAATTTCAATCATTCTGGGTACATGTCTTTCATTTCTTTCATTTCAGGGTAATTTAACCTGTGGACTTGAGTATTTGTAACTCCTAGTTTTATACGTAATTCATTGGTTGGTTAAAATACTCTGGCGCCCGAATTCCTAACATCTAAAATTATAAATCACGACTGTCTTCACTGTAGCTGTCGGCAACCAAGTGATAAAACAGAGCTTTTAGTTTATCCTTAAGTAAGAGTAAATTGTAACCCTTACAAGAGCAAATGCGCCACCCATCAGCACATAGTTTTTTCATATTCAAAAAATTATGCAAAATTTTCTGTTTCCATCCGTTTGAGATGCCCATAGACTCAGCCATCTCATGTTCTTCAAATCGCCCATCGTCCAATATCATACCATGGATCTTATCGACGACTTCTGGCGAACGACCAGAACGTTCGGCGTCCTTTCTGATCATACTGTCACAACGAAAATCAGTAAACCATTCGTGAATCGTTTTTTCCACGCAAGAAATAATGTATAAGATGCGAAATTCACTTTTTTCCATGTTTAAAAAATCTTCAAAGTTGCTTGCTTTCAACGGATGTCAAAACAGAACTGAATCACATATCAGTTTGAAAATTTTATTACGTCTTAGTTGAAGATACTACATGACAAATTTCACATGGGATTTTGAATTGAGGCGTCATCAAATAATTTTGCTCGATACATAAAGACGTAAGGATCACGTATACTGTGCAGTTTGTATCGGGGATATTGATATTTGAAATTCATCAACATCAAATGGACCGAGAGTATTATCAGGTTCAAGTTAGGGATCTTTTAATTTTGCAATTAGTTCCAACGAATTATTCACAGACAACTTTGGTGCGGCTTGAAAGTTTTAAATTCCTTAAGTAACCATTTCGGTATGTTATACGTAAGACAATTAACGTTTGTTTGAAATGATGAGTCTCATGGAATTATCTGGGTCATGAATCTTAGCTGAGCAAATACAGTTTTGAAAGAGTATATGATAACGATTGATTCATCAATTCAATACTGTTATAATGTACCCATAGTGTGAACTATGTTATAATTTTATTAGTGAACAGGAACAGTTCCAATATTCCAGAAATTGTATCGATATAGATCGAATTGAATTGAGGAAATAAAAACAATATACAAACACGAAATATGGGTCAGAAGAGATACGAATTACTCTCATAAAACATGGATAATTGTTTACATGTGTGGACATAATTTACAAACTTCTCACCTTTTGGAATTTGTGAAAAAGCGTGAGAATGAGCCCTATATTAATTATATTTGTTCGAGTAATTTCACGAGTCTCGTCCTGTTTGCTCTCGTAATCTATATTTGAGAGCTGAAAACCGTGGAAGTGTAAACACAAAAAATTCACTAATCTGAAAAACAATTCGACAATAAATTACATACAAAGGAAAAGCATTCGCGTTATCGATCATGACAGAAGCAGCGTGCAAGCAAAATGTTTCATATCTATATCGTTAAAATTTCAAACAGACAGCAAAATCATGTTGAATTGTTGAATAGACGTCAATTTTGGTTTATCAATAGGTATTTACGATATGAAGACCGTTCAGTTGTCGATTTGCTTTCAGAACTAATTCATCCACAAAGTCGGGATCGTTTCAAAGATAACTAAAATCAGTGGAGTGTTCAATTCACCAGCTTTGTACTCTTTCACTGGAACCCTTATTATATGTACTATTCAGTACTAACCTTGCCTTCATTCGATGACATATTCCAAAGTCGAACTGTGTATTCTGACGCATAACCACTTTCAATGTACTGTTGATTTCGAAAAGAACAATAGATCTCAAGATCTACCTCAACAAGCACATCCTTGCTTTTATCAAACAAAGATCTTCCATCGAAGTGATTGATTTGTGACCCAAATAGACTTGTACGATACAATTCTTTGCATTGAAAATTATTCATCGGCTTTCAACCACGCAGTGGTAATTCCTCCACGTAAAAAATGGGATACTCAGAAAGTATGGTATTACAGGACTACATCTTTCGAAAATGTACGAGAAAATTCTAAAAAACTAGTTTCCTTTCGCTATAGTATTTTCAATATTTTGACTACACGAGAGGGGAATCTAATGTTCGTAGAACATTGTGCATATCAGCGATAGAATGTCGAGATGGAAGATAGATAGACACAGATATTTCTCCCTCAGGCACAATATGAATACAAGAGAATGTATGGAAAAATAACTCCACAAAACTGTGGAGCACGTTGAATTAAAATTATGTTTAGATTATAAATTACAATACATTTGTAATTCCGGAAATATTGCTCGAATGTATTTGCTGTAGCTGTGAAACTGGATGTAACAGTTTAAAATGTAGCTGCCGAAAACATTGTTTGAAATGCACTAATTTATGCTCAAATTGTCATGGTTCTGAAAAATGCTCCAATGTGGAAGAAGAAAGCTACGAGGAAGTTAATGATCCAGATGAAATTGTGGATGAGGAACCAAATGCAGACTGGAAATAATATTGGAGACGAAGACGGTGATGGTCTTGAAGATTTCGAAGATCTACTAGAATCGGGAAGGTTCGCCGAATCTAACGATGAAGAAATGGCATCAAAGAGACAAAGACTAATAGATAAGTGATTAGAATTCAAGATCAGGTATTTATAAATGAAAAGATTAATGTTTTTTAAAATATTAATTAATGAATAACGTAATCAGTATAAAGTATCTAGATTCAATAGTACGGTTTACATGTATATTTATATATTATGAGATTTTCTATGACATAAATTTAATTAGAATTTAATAAATCAACTTTTTCACTGAAAAAAATGGCAGCAGTCACATCTTTCAGATGAAATCCCCTTTAAATCCTACCTTTATTTATATTTAGAACAACTATTTTGCAAGTTTTTTGCAATCTTTATGTTTTATGGATTTTTAATTTTTTTGTTTATCAATTTAACATGAAATCTTACATTTTTCGAGTAATTAAAGTATAAATTCTATTAAATAGCTCAAAATTGCACATAATGATTTTCGGATTCGAGTTTTTTTCGTTTCTTTACATTTTTTGAGAACATTTACCATGGTAATGTATATATTTTTTTACACCATCAGAAACTAGAGATTTCAACAAACAAAAAGCTCACTGACTTTCCTAAAGAAGCAAATATTTTGACGCATGAATTTTTGATTGAAAATTAGGGTACGTTTTCGATATTGAGTGAAAATAGGGTGAAAAAATTAATATTTTAAATCAAAAATTACAGTGTGTTCGATACGTAGAAAGGTAGGCTTTCACCAAATTTCGTGAGAAAAATTTTTTTTTTGTAAGAGATAAAAATAAAAACCCAAAAACTTGGTTATTTGAATTTTTCACATAAATTTTGAGGTTATGTGAAAGAAGTGTGAATACAGAAGTAGATCTTTTTATTACATACAACTTTGCCGTTTAACATTTTTCCATAGGACTCGTAGTTTTGCCGGAAATCGAGATAAACCGTTTTTACCCTTAAAAAGTCGCCCCTTCCACTTCCCGACCTCAGATCGCCCGTAAGTTATTTTTCCTTCCAGTTTTGTTACATTCTCTTTCTTTTCCAATGGGTTTCATCCTACTATTATTTTTTTAGTTTCAAAAGTTATCGATCCTGACAGTACATTAAGATAGATACGATACATACATATATGTCTAGAGTGATTTAGAATGCTTGAAAATAGGAATGAGTTGAATATTTTATTATGAATTGTAATTATGCTATATTCTACGTTTTTCTGAAAATATGTTTGATTATTTTTATTGAGTATACCTATTGCAAATGTAGTTATTTATTGTTCTTGTATCATGATCATGAAGAAAGAAAATTAGGGTTACACTAAATCTCAGAAAAGAAAATTGAGCTGTTGATGGAGGCCAATTTCCAGAAATTTAGCCTTCGGGAGGCCTAGAAAGAGACTCGGGTAGCAAAAGTGGTAAACGTTTAGAAGCAAGAAGAGCTATCAACTCCTTTGAGGCGTTCAAGTCCTTGGGCGCTGATGGATTGTTCTTAGTGCTTGTGCTGAAGGGCCTGGACTCAATCCTGGTTCCACTGACAAGGGTGTTAAGGGGTTGTATTGCGGTAGGATACACTCCCAAAGAGTGGAAGGAATTCCATGCCATCCTCATTCCTAAAGTGGGTAAAAAAGCGTCAAAGATTACAAGCCTATAACTCTCACGTCGTTCTTCTAGAAGATGCTAGAGCGGCTTGTAGACTGTCATCTTAAGGCAAGATCTCTGAACCATTATCCCCTTCATTGCTCATCAGATGGGCTCAATCCTGGTTTCGATGATAGGGGTGTTGAGGGGTTGTATTGCAGTAGGATACACTCCCAAGGAGTGGAAGGAATTTCATGCCACCCTCATTCCTAAAGTGAGCAAGAAAAGCGTCAAAGATTACAAGCCTATAACTCTCACGTCGTTTTTCTAGAAGATGCTAGAGCGGCTTGTAGACTGTCATCTTATGGCAAGACCTCTGAGTCATTATTCTCTTCATTGTTTACCAGATTGACAGATCTGTCGAGACGACCCTTCACTCGGAAGTAGGCTTTATAGAGCAACAGCTGAAATGGAAAGTAGTCTGAATTCTTGGACATAGAGGTGACCTTTTACAATACCTCTAGGCGCTCTATTAAACAAGAGGCGGAGAGACATGGTAGCCCGCGACAGCCAACAGGGTGGATTATGAACACATTTGAAGACACCATTCCACGACGTGACAAAGTTATACTCTGGAAGGGTCGGTATCAGAAAGGTATCTCCCCCTTTCAAAGAGTTTGGTCGTGAAGGAGTTATTAGTGAGGATAAGCCGTGCTGGTATTGAGGCAGAAAGTTATGCAAATGATCTCGCCATACTCTCCAGAGGAGCCTACGAGGAAACCTTGCAGGAGCTTGTCCAACAAGTCTTGATAATTACTGAAGTCTGGTTAGAGAGATGAAATTCTCCATTCAGCCGGAGAAAACTACCATTATCATCTTCTCTAGCAGGTACAAAATAGAGCCTCTGAAGAAAATTGTAATCGGAGGCAAAGCAGTTGCCTTTTCCGAGATGGATAAGAAAGAAAATGGGGGCTACACTAGACCCCCAGAAAAGCCACTTGAGTTGTTGATGAAGCCCAGTTTTCCGAATAATAGCCTTCGGGAGAGTTAGAGCGACACTCCACCGGGAAGCCTGAGGGCTTGTCTCTGGCAGCAAAAGTTGTAAATGGTGGAAAAGTAAGAAGAGCGATCAACTCCTTTGGGACGTTCGACTCACTCCTGATGGATTGTTCCCAGTACTTGAGCAAAAGGGTCTGGACTCAATCTTGGTGCCCTTAACTGGGTTGCTGAGGAGTTGTATTGCGGTAGGATGCACGCCTAAGAAGTGAAGAAGAACTCGTGCGACCCTCATCCCTAAATCAGATAAGGAGAGCTATGTGAACGTCAACGATTATCGGCCTATAGGTCTTAGTCTTCCGTCGTTTTTGTTGGAAGACGTTAGAGAGGCTGGAAGACTATATCTTAAGGCAGTACCTCTGAAACATTGTCCCCTTCACCAGGCACAGCATGTTTATCAGATGAGTCACATGTGTCAGATCAGATCTGTCGAAACGGCCCTCCACTCGGCTGTTGGCTTTATAGAGCAACAGCTGAAGTGGAAGGGACTCTGCATTGGTGCCTTCTCGGACATAGAGGGGGCCTTTAACAAGACTTCTAGAAGCTCTATTATACAAGAGGGGGAAAGACATGGTATCATAAAAATAGTCTGAATTTATTCAGAGATTCTAAAAACGGATATATACGCGACATTTAAGTCAAATTTATACTGATTTATTTAATTAAAATCCTTGCCCTACATGCGTCTTATAATGTTTAAAATATATTTCAGGTACAATTCTGAAATAGAAATATGTATAACTTGAGCGTTATATTTTGGTTGAAGTCATATTTAAATATTGTTTGAAATGACTTCGAATCTCATAAGAAAATTGCTATGCAGCGGAGTCTTGATACATATTCATATACTTAAAATATTATTGTGTTACAATTTCAATTACTCGTGTTTCTGTTCGTTTCTGCAACGTGGTGCAAATGGTCACTTCCAGCAGATCGCTTATATGGAGCAGAAACAAAGTTGGTGCCAAGACATAGCGCTGTGAAATACCAGCGTTGATAGCCAATGTATCGGGAGGTACTCCGCCAACCACCACATGCAGTATCTGAGAGAAAACTCGATAGTGAACGACAAAGTTGAGGTGGAAAACCATATGACGGAAGTTTCCTAAGAAGGCTTTGGCGCAAGACTCGATCAATATACAATACTACAGCTAGAAATCCCCCATGTTTTTCAACAGATTTCTGGCATACATGTGTTGCGTAGGCAAGCAGGTCTTCTGTTGATCTCTGCTGATGGAAGTCATAGTGCTCGTCATTTAAGATTTTGGAGCTCTCTAGGTATTGGATGACTTCGATGTTAATTAATTTCTCCATCACTTTAGAGATCACAGATGATAGTGCAATGAGTCTTCCTTCTCTTTTTTGGAATTGGTTGAGCTGTCTTCAAGCTGGAAGGAAACACATTAAGTTTGTGTGAAATGATAAGCAACTTGCAGAAAACTAGGGTCAATTCAGGCTCACATGCCTTGAAAATGACAGGTGTAATTTCGTCTGGCCCCATAGACTTTTTGGTATTGAGATGAAGCAGAATTCACCTAATAGTGCGCCGAATAAAAACAATTTCAGGCATATGGCTATCGATGGCTCCAATATAAGGATGCGCCTACCCTTGTGGATCCAAAGTGGACCTTACCGCATACATTTCAGGAAGGGGTTGGCTTTTTGTTGTGGTGTAGTAACCAGTGTGTCATCATTTTTGCTTTGGGGAGGGAATGAACTGGAAGGGAAATTTCTACCAATTGCTTTTTCGAAAATCCAAAACGAACGGGAGTCATTCGGGCACTGGGTAAGCTTTGATCTAATTTTGGCATTACATGACTCTTCCAAAGCGTTTGTTGTTGCATTGCACATATTTTTGGCTTCAACATATTATGTTCTGGTCTCCAGACATGGGTTACCGCGCCAACGACTGTATACTGTTTGTTTTGAAGCGGAGCCCTAGTATAGATTTTATTGAACCATCGTTCACCAGATGATGGTGGATCGCTTGAAATTAGTGCGATGAGAGTGCTTTGTACTTGATACAATGTCTTAAGAAATCTCGTTTTGGACATTGATACGTCTTCTGATCATGATCGTGAGACCAAAACGTACGAAAAGACGGGAATAATAAGCATATGCTTCTTTGATGCGTCCTATTTCCCGAAAATTCAGTCATACCTGGGTGAAGAATCATTATTAACTATATACTACATATAGCGTTTACGTTACGTTACGTTAACGTTTACGATTGTCGATCGACTCCGGAACAACATACATTATAACAGACATCAGCAGAAACTTATGAAACGTTGCTTCGAAGAATGCTAGCACTAGAAGACAATTAAAGAAATATTGTAAAATATTGTAAATTTTATACCTCCATAATGAATACTTCACTTGTGCATATCCTCCCTATTCAACCAACTGTCTCTATCACTGTTTCGAATATTCTCACCATAGACATCCATATCTTGGACACATCGCATATTAGATATAAATTCTCGGGAAATAGGTCACATTAACACTTATGCTTTATATGTTCTCTCAGAAATCTTCTGATGATGGTCGTGAGACCCAAACTTACGTAAAGACGAAAATATAGAGCATAAGTGATAATGTGACCTATTTCTCGAGAAGTTATATATAATTCATTCCTGGGTCAAGAATCTTCATTACACATTGCATATATTAATTATACTTCTCCATGTTCAACAGGAATTGTGGATAATTTGTATGAGCGAATTGACATCCCGATAAAACTGTTTTTCTGTCGCCTGTCCGATGCAAATGAGACTGAGTGAAAAGTGATTGAGCCGCTTTTGAATTTGGAATCTGTGTACGATTTGTTGTTGTGCCAATCTGTAATGTTTCAGGTCCTTACACATGAATATTAATAAGCAACTCGGAAATCTACATACATTTTCATTACCTTGTTAATGCAAACATTATCTAATAAGCTGGATAGGTTCAGGTAAACAAACAAAATAATTGATAATAACTGCATTGTGACTTCTAGTATTTATAATTGTTTACCATCGTGGATAAGGTTCCAACGTTACTCTACATTAATAAATTACACGATGCATAATGCAACAAGCTGTGCTTTCTAACCGTTAATGGCAAACTAGCACATGTGTCGAATCTAAAATAGTGTCGATGACATTACCGATAATTTCATATGTGAAGTTTATACACATTATTGATACTACGTTATGATTCACATTAACTCTATGGGATCAATCTTTCAAAGAAACTTGGTGTTCTATTGACCACCTCTAGTGGCGTCATCCGGCATCCATCATTTATTTATATATTTATTTATGTAGAATACATTACCCTACAGAAAATACTCCAGGTATTGAGTAAGGAAAAAATAAAAGAAATTTATACAGCGCAGGGGTTTCACCACTAGATGCACTTAGGCCTTCGGCCCAGCCTGTTTTATCATTGCAGGTTTGTAGCCTACCGGAAACAAAGAATATTGCTTACGTTGGCTTCCTTAAGTTCCTCTGGAACCAGTTTTACTTTGACGGAGTATAGCAATGCTTGAAGAATGTCGAAGCTGATCATTCCAACTGGATGTGTGAGGCAGCTACTTCCACCTTTCCGCAGGGTCATCTGTGATCCCCATGATATGAAGGTGTTTGTTGAAGCGACAGTCATCTCTCTAATGTGCCATCGTTTTAGAGAAAAGAGTTCCTCTGAGAATCTAGATACAGGCTTTTCAATGAAGAGCTAACCTGTTTCTTGTGTGCGCCACAATTCGAGAGGCGACCCCTCCCCCTGCCTGCACAGTTTGATAAAGCGACCATTGGCTCTGCTCAACACGGGAACCAGACGACCCTCCCCCCCTGGCATAGTGTCGCCCATTTCGTTTCCTTCAACTCCACTGTGTCCTGAGACCATAATAAGCTGAACATTGTTCGTCTTGGCAAGTTCAGCCAGTACATCTCTGCATACTTTGACTAGCCTTGACGCCACTCTGGGTGACTTGAGTGCTCCCAGAGCAGACCGACTGTCGGTGCAAATATAAATAAGCGGATTTCTTCTCAGTTTTCTCAAGACTTTCACCTCGTATTCTCGGGCAACATGTCGCAGAGTTCCAAAACCCTGGATATCGACCACCTCTTAGATGAATACACAATCAAAATCACTAATAACATGATTAATGTACCCCAAATCGGTATCACAACCTCGTGAGGTCTTATCGATCAAGTTTCATCAGTTACATGAAACCTCTGAAATTATCGCATTTCCCAAAATTTCTTAAGGGGTAGTAAGTGTGGGAAATAATTGAATTTGGTCGATCTCGTCGATTCCGAAATGTCTCCCTCATGATACACTCTCATAGATGAGAAAATCCTATCCACCATTAGTTTTCACCTCATACGCTCAGGCCACATGTCGCAGCGTTCAGGAACCCTAAATATTGGTCCTCCCTTAGATAAATACACAGTGAAAATTACTTCCAACATGATTAGTGTACCCCAAATTGATAACAATAACCTCCTGAGGTCTTATAGATCAAGTTCCATACATGAAGCTTTTGAAAATATCGCATTTTCCAAAATTTCATTAGGGGTAAGTATGGAAAATTAGTGAATTTGGTCGATCTCATCGATTTCAATATAACGCCGTCATAATACACTCTTATGGATGAGAATATAGATTCCACCATTAGTTTTCACCTCATACCCTCAGGCAACATGTCGCAGTATTCTGAAACCCTGAATATGGGCCATCCCATCTACAAACACACAATGAAAATCACTTTCAAGATGATTAATGTATCCCAAATTGATATCAGGAACCTCCTGAGGTCTTATAGATCAAGTTCCATACATGAAGCTTTTGAAAATATCGCATTTTCCAAAATTTCATTAGGGGTAAGTATGGAAAATTGGTGAATTCGGTCGATCTCATCGATTCCGATATAACGCCCTCATAATACATTCTTATGGATGAAAAAATCGGTTCCCCCATTAGTTTTCACCTCAAACGTTCAGGCTGCATGCCGCAGCGTTTCGAAACCCTGATTATCGGCCATTCCTTAGATAAATACACAATGAAAATCATATTTAAGATGATTAATGTACCCCAAATTGGTATCAACAACCTCCTGAAGTATTATAGATCAAGTTTTATCAGTTACATGTAACTTTTGAGTTATAGCGTTTTCCCAAATTCCATGCCATAAAAGTAACAAAAATCGAACCGAACTTGTATTGTCACTGAGATTAGATTATTTAGTTATGGATAATAACAAGTTTTTGTATGAGGTAAGTGAATGAAAATCATAATCATTCTAGTAGTCAAATGCGATTCACTTGCTCAACAACGCTCAAGAGCACCTAGTACTTGATAGTATATGAAACGTTAAAATTATTTTCGAATGTGTAGCCCGTGCTACGCTGTTCATATCATCCAATATATAATAGATATCTTGACTCGTATAATGAAGCGATACATTTCTATACGTTTTCTTTGCAAGTAAATAATGGCTAATTCCGCAAATTAGTCAACTTAATTTACTGTATGTTGTAGTTAATTGTACAAGAGATTCATAGTTTCTATATCCGGGCTTAGTGGAGAAACTGGGATTAAGCAATTACAGGTAGAATATCTAAATTCTCGACAATGAACGTATTTTGTTGAAACTGCACCTTCCCACCATTAATTACACCAAGAAAATTAACATTGGCAGAATATCTTACTGATATTCTGGAATGGTAGTCCCCTAATACGAATTGCCCGTTTTTTATTTTATTCTATTCTCTTCCTCAAGTCTGGTAATATCGGATTATTCCGATGATATCATCCGTTTACTTGGAAATTGGAGGCAATTAATAATAACAGAAATAATGTATTCATAGAATATATGATAATATACCGTTACCGGTTCTACTTTTTCATAGACTAGGACATTCTATCTTAGTTCCACATTTCAGTGAGATGTGTACGATTATCGAATATATTATGATACTAGCTGTTGGCTTCACCCGTTTCACTGCCTCTTTTGTTTGGCTTTCGCGCCAATTTTCATTAAGCTTACTAAGAGTGGTTCTATTTTTTCATAGACTAGAAAATTTTGTTTTAGTTTCACATTCCAGTTAAACGTGCACGATTATCGAATATATGATACTAGTTGTTACCGGCTCCACCCGTTTCACCGTCTCTTCTGTTTGGCTTCAGAGCAAATTTTTATTAAACTTAGAAAGAGTAGTTGCAGAGTACACTTCAGATATTTATAAGCCAATAGGCATATGTGTGTTGGATTTAATGCCTTAATAGTTGACTACTTCATCACTGAATTCATTATTTCGGAATAATATTAATATTGTTAATATTTTTTTGAGTTTCTTCAAGGCTATTCAGTTCAGTTCAGAAGTGAGTTTAGAATATCATACTTCTGCGTAATGATTGACGAAAAAACGTTACCGAAACATTCTCTGGTTTCTTTTCTCAGTTAAATTTTCCTGCTTTCCAGCATTTTGTTCTCGAGGAAATGTATATGGGAATGGCACCCTCGAGTGAACCATGTATTTTGAATTGATATTCGTCGTTTCTTCATCAGCTTGCATTGTTGAACTTGCAGGTTCAAAAAATCCTATAGTTTTTTTTGGTGATAGCCTGACAACTAATCATCTTGATGAAATGTAACACACTTTTTGTTATCGAATGTAGAATGATAACAAAGTAATGAGTACCAAGTAATGGATCCTACTACAGCTTGTACAATCACCCATAACGTTATCAACCCATTTGAAAATATTGTTTATTTCAATGGGAACTATACACAGTTAAGAAAAATATCAACTTGAAAATCACTATGTAATATCATAGTATACTTGAACGGAATTATTTCCAAGGAATGTCCAATAAGTAATTTCCAACATGTCATGCAAATGATCAAATTTAGCTTTTTTAAAGCTATGAATCTGATATAATTCGAGAGCTTCGAAGTGCGTGAGTTGCCGTTTAAGATGGTTATACAACGGTATTTGTATAACGCGACTCTCGAAGTTGTTAGATTGCCAACGTCCTGCGTTATTAACATTAGACGTGATTACTAGCATTATAGCAATTGAGGGTCAAAATTATTCGGGTAAGTCCCCAATCAACTATTAACGAGAGTTTCGGTCGATTGCCATTTAATTGAGAGATGAAATTGAATACGACGTTTTAGTGGTTCTATTCCATTACGGGTAGAATGGTTGAATGTATGAACAAATTGACCAGGAAATAATACTGTACACTGTAAAGTTTCTATAGATACAGAGGCCCACATACTCCAGCGGAACTCACGAGGTTTGAGCACAAACAGAAGCGTTTTATGTGAAAATGCCGACGAAGTGATTGAAAAATAAGAGACACTGCATTCAATATATGTCCGGAAATGGCGTGTATAATCTTACAAATAAAAAAGAGCATATTACTTCGATGTCATTTAAACTGAAATGCGTTTAAAATTTCATATTTTTCTTCTTACGGTTTATCTCTGAGTCATCATGAATTTTGATTATTCACACTCTGTATAATCAATTTTCAGATTGGTATCACCTTAGTAACGAAGCTATAAAATATTGAATAATTGTCTCATGGGAAACACGTAGATTCGTAGTAAATTTCAGATTTCGTTTATATTAGTATTCCAAATTGATAATTCCGAATAATTAAATTGTTGTAGAAGATAGATTGTACCGGGCATTGACATCCTTGTAGTTTAAGTGTCAGATTCGCGTGCGGTTCCATTCATAAGTCGCGTATATTTTGATTTCATTCATGAACGTGCATATTGCGTGTCAACAAAAGATATCGGAACAAATGTTAACATAAAAACAGCACAAAATCGAGGAACTGGTGAACCATCATGAGCGCAAAAGGTACAAAACAGTGCTCGGCTAGAGCTGGTGTAGGTGACCTGACCTGAGCCTCCATTAGTATGAAAGAATGCCTCGCAAGCGTTGAATTTGATTATTGTCACTGAGACAGTGCAAAGAGATAGCCAGAGAATTCGAATAGAGAGCAAGCAATTGAAGTGTAAGGTAACAATTAGACAGCCGAAAACAAAAAGTAAGTGCTCCACCCATTACCCTTAAAGCATTAGGTAGATGGTTTTTTTTTACTATTTGAGTTAGTACATTGAGTTCCATTGTTTTGCCCGCGGTGCGCCCTTGTAATATCAAATATTGTTAAGTTAGTAGTTGTAAATGTTGTATTGTACCTGATAAGTTTATCCTGTACAGATTTCCATAACGTCTCGATAAAATTGATTGTGTTCTGTACCGATAAACGTGAAAATTGAATTTGTTAAGTGATTGTATTGTGTCAGAGGATGTGAATGATTAAAGTGAAAGGGAATCACGACACACCAATATACACTGTGTCTACCCGGGAATAAGGGTGTGTCGTAGATAGTCTTCCGCCAGGGTCTACACGCTGTGACTAGCCGGAAGTAGGCTCTGAAGGAGGAAAAGAGTGAAAGTGAATCACGACGCACCTATATACACTGTGTCTACCCGGAAATAAGGGTGCGTCGTAGATAGTCCACCGCCAGGGTCTATACGCTGTGACTACCCGGAAGTAGGCTCTGAAGGAGGATGTATGTTCGAGAGTCATAATTTCGACTGTACACACTGTGTCTACCCGGAAGTACAGTGGTGTTGCTGACAAGGTGATTATAATTCTAACACGCTGTAAGGATTGTAATTGCCAAATTTATGTGTGGGTAGTATACAAGTGCCTGGCACTGTCGTACAATTACCTGTGAGACCGTTCCCGGGAAATTACCCGTACTAACCTGAAAGAAGTGCAGGATAAATGAATCGCAGTATTGACCATAGTTAAAAGTTCCTAAAAAGATTACTGAAATTACGCGGGCGTAGTGAGAGTATTGCGGAGGTTCCATCACAACTCAAGACCTGCTGTCACTTGCTCTGCTCGAGTATATTTTGCACGATAATTAATTTTGCTAAGAATTGGTGCATGAAGAGCCGTTTTGATAGCACTTATATGAATATTTGTTGGCAAGGCTATAATAAGGGGAATTAGCCTGTTTGGACCGCGTTTCTTAAACAATTATTGTTTCTGAGCTTCGTTGTGCTTGTCCGGGTCGGGGTAAATCATTATTGTACAGAGATAGTGCAATATCAATGTATGTTCAAGCTATAAATAAATTATTGAGAAGTTCCGTGTTTATCTAAAAGACTTTCTGCAACAGCAATTAATTAGTCAACAAGTAACCAAGTATCAATTGCAATTAGAGCCTGCAATTTTAATACCACTCAGTCTGCCCTATTCCCCCCTGGTAACTTACTTCACTCGGACTACTTTGGGACAAGGCTATCCGTAGATAACACAGTGATACGCTTTGTGGTAAGGGCCCTTGCAGAAGTTCTTAGCGAGGAGTAAACCTTGACAAAAATCTGGCGTCCGAGAAACCAACATGAAAGTCATTTGCTCAGAGTTAATTCTTCCTTAGTTAAAGAAGATTCGTTTCACCCTGCTCTCTTGATTGAGATGTCATTGTGTAGACCTCATAATCGAAACTTCAAAGGTATAAATGAAAACAACACATATGACTTTAGGAATGCTAATTTCTAACAGTTATATAATATGTTACTTGAAATTGACTGGTCCATTCTGAATGATTACTCTAATATTGATGAAGCTTATTCTGAATTATATAGTATGTTATACTCTGTATTTGATGTAAATGTACTAGTATTCCAAAATAAAAAACGTGGCTATCCACCTTGGTTTGATAGATCTACTATCGATCTTATAAAACATAAGAATAATGCTAAAACTAGGTACTTAATACATAAGTCTCGTCAGGATCTTGGGGATTTTGAGCAGCTGAGATCTTCAGCAAAGATTCGAATATAGAAAGCTTATAACCTCTATTTAGAGCAAATCGGCAACTCCATCACTTGTGATACCAGAAATTTTTGGAACTTTATAAATAAAAAAAAGACACGACTAGAATTCCTGGTTCTATGCATTTTAATGAAACATTATGGAATGATTCCAGAGGAAGTGTTGAAGCGTTTGGTGTATTCTTTGCCAGTGTATACTCTGAGCCTAATAACGATAACGATTTCAGCAATATTTCATATGTGACCAACATGAACTCATCATTTTTAAATATTGTATCAATAAGTCAATCAGAAATTGTAACTGCTATTGAAAACCTTGAGAATAAATACACCTCTGGACATGATCAAATATCAAGCTTCTTAATAAAAGATTGCGCTTCTGTGTTTGTTGTCCTACTACAGAATTTGTTCAATCTCAGTTTGAAATCCAATAAATTTCCTAATGTTTGTAAAAAAGGAAAGATTATTCCTATTCACAAATCGGGTGATGTTAATATTATACTCAATTATCGGCCAATTGCGATATTGTCTAACCTATCTAAGGTCTTTGAGATGTGTCTGTATCAACGCATTTGTAGTACTTTCTCGTATATGGTATCACCATACCAACATGGATTTGTCCAAAGGAGATTTACGGTTATTAATCTTACTTGTTTGAACACGTATATTGCTGCTGTTCTTGAGAACCAAGGGCAGGTTGACGTATTATATACAAATTTCTCGAAGGCGTTCGTTAAACTTGAACACACTATTCTTCTCGGCAAGCTCAAATCCATTGGGTTTAGTATCTCCTTGGTAGCGTTTTTTTGCTCATACCTCATCAATAGATCACAGTTTGTGCAGTATTACGGGCGAAGATCAAATTCATTCATCGCTAAATCCGGTGTGCTTCAAGGGTCAAACATTGTTCCTCTACTGTTCCTGTCATTTATTAATGATTTGGTTGAAACCATAATCGGCTTAAAACAAATTTTTGTTGATGACTTCAGAAGAGCAAGAAATAGAAAGAGATTATTTTGAAAACGAATATTATCTTGTCATGACAACAAACTGTAATGTTATTTGTTCACAATGTGACTTATTTTTCAATAGTATTCAGTGCCTTATTAGTGTGGTCAGGTAAGACCACCATGTAATCTAAGAATTTAGCCAGTTTATTTTCACTATTCCTATTAGATATTATTTTTGTTAAATATTGCCTGTTATTCTCTATATTATATTGCTCTGTATTATCTTGAACAGTAGACTTCTTGAAAAATTTCGGCTTCCGAATGCGTTTCGCGTCACAATAGCACGACTTCATGCCGACGTTTCGCCAACCATTATAGCTGGCATCTTCAGGGCAGGCTTGACGCTTGAACTGTATTGTTTGTCCTATTATTGGGTTGACCTGTTGGGCATATATATATACTAAATAAATAAATACGACATCCTGGAATTACTAATGTTCCAACTCAATGTAATGTATATATTAAAATCATGGGCCGATAATTTATCATTCATCAATTTCCAGTTGGAAAAGAAGTTATACAGGATGTTTAGTAAGCGTATGACGACAATTCAAGAGGTTATTCCCTAGATTATTCTTAGAATATTTTGTCTTTGGATGATTCTTGGTGAGCCATTTTGTTTCGGAGATACAAAGTGATAAAATGTTTGATAATTATGTAATGTTTATTTTATTAAGACGGTTGATGTTGGTGTGAATAAAACATTGGATTTTGTCAACAAAAATTCTATTACATGTGAAGCTTCTCAATCTGGAGTAACTGACTACCGATGACTACCACCAGGTATGATACATTCATCCAATCTTCTCCTCATTGACTGCAGAACTCTTCCAAAAGCATTCCACATTTCCCACTGAAAAAGTGTGAACTAATGACATCAGATGGCCCCACACAAAAAAGTCAGGGGATCGAGGAAACCAAAAGTAAGATCCACCTCGACCAATCCAGCGATCTCCATATGTTGCTGTTAACTACTCCCGAGTAACCACATTAAAATGCGGTAGTGCACCACCGTGAATAAGCCACATTACAATTCTCATAACCAATGGTACATCTTCCAGAAGCTCGTAGAGATTGTTCCAAAAAGTTTAGTTGAACCACGCCGGTAAGTGTTCTTGCAAGAAATACCGGTTCAATTACCCAGACACCCACAATCCCAACACAAACGAGAATTGATCTTCAAGTATCTCTTGTGGGTTTTCTCCAGCCCATACATGGTTATTATCAAAATTCCCTATTGCATTTCTTGAGAAATTTGCTTCATCTGTAAAAAGAATCAGCGGAAGTAGTCGAGGGATTTGAATCATTATGTGCAAAAGCCAATACTTGGAGGAAAAACAGCGGGAAGCATGGCTTGGACGTGTTGTATGGATATCAAAATTAATCTCTCAAAATTTGCCGCCTAGTCCCATTTCTAACATTTACAATTTTGCTAATAGGAATACTTGGATATTTCTCTATCACCTTCAGCACATTTTCTTCCATTTCTAATATCATTGGCTTGGTCTAAGTTCGGGTATCGAGTAGGCCAAAAGCAAGATCCACCTCGACCAATCCAGCGATCTCCATATGTTGCTGTTAACTACTCCCGAGTAACCACATGAAAATGCGGTAGTGCATAATCTTGAATAAACCACATGACAATTCTCATAACCAATGGTACAGAGAGATTGTTCCAAAAAGTTCAGTTGAACCTCGCCGGTAAGTGTTCCTGCAAGAAATACCTATTCAATTACTCAGTCCCCCACAATCCCAACCCAAACGAAAATTGATCTTCAAGTATCTCTTGTGGGTTTTCTTCAGCCCATACATGGTTATTATGAAAATTCCTAATTAAATTTCCTCAGAAATTTGCTTCATCTGTAAAAAGAATCAGCGGGAGTATTTGAGGGATTTGAACCATTGTTTGCAAAAGCCATTGAGAAAATACTATACTAATAATAGTCCCATTATTTACATTTCCAATTTTGCTAACAGAAATACCTGAATCTTCAACATATTTTTTTCCGTTCTTGATGTCATTGGCTTTCTTGGTCCTTCTCTTTGTTCCAATATACCTGTTTCATGAAGATATTGATGCATACGTCGATACGTCCTATCAGGAACATCACGGTTTGGAAATGGTTCAATGTAGAACCTCATAACAAATTCCTATCGGCATACCATGAAAAAATTGCATGTTAGTCATTTCGGCGTCCGTATAGCGATGCATGATATGGAAATTCACTAACAAAAGCTTTACTATTAAATTAATACAGAAAATGGAAAATTTAAAAGATATAAAATGACAAATCGAGAGATGTATTCAACTTGAATTCACATAATGATGCCTGCTGTCAGTGCACAAAATATCAACCCCTAGTTATCGGGATGTTATTTAAAAGTAAAAACGCATTGCGATTATTCTTTGTCCTCGGCAAACCCAGTGCAGTACGCCACACGTTTATTTAGGTTACATTAATAAATTAAAAAATATTGGAACCGTTTTTGTAAAAAAAACACCCTGTATATGGAGAACGGTTACAGATCGTCCAGATCACTTGGCACAATATGTTTCATTCTAAAATAGGATACAAATTCCTCTCTGAACTTATACTGACAAAATGTAAGGTCGTGCAAGCCTTTCTAGATGTATGCCTTCCTTAATAACATCTAACGAAAGAAACCTCCCTCAGAAGTTCGCATTTTGTGTCAATAGTAGATATAAATATGCGCGACGGCAAGCCGGCGATAGTTTGCTTACCCAAAGAAGCGCTATTATCTCGAAAGTTATGGGAGAGGATGAAATCCATATCTTATATAATAAAGCTGCTGAGAAACGTTCTGTGCACACGTTTACAAGACGAAATTCTAATCCAGATATAAACAAGATAGTGTATAACTCAGTCACATAGCTAGACCTTTAGGCCCCGAGTCCAGTATCATTATCCGGCTCCGTCCCACCATTCCATCAATATTGACTCGAATGAAGATGGAATACGGTGGCATAAAATGAATAAAAGCAATTATTCGCGATACACTCTTCCAGCTTCTCCACAAAGACACTCTGAAAGACTCATCGTAATCGAGGGAGAAACGAATTCCGATGCTTCTCCAAGTTCGATGATACCATCACCATATACGAGAAAGGGTAGCAATCCAAAAAAGATTGAACTGATCTTAACAATTTACCAAATATCACTAATGGATTCTCTGAATTTCAACAATTAGAGCACGTTTTGAACTACAAATACCTTCAGAAATGTATGCAATAGGCAGAAAATTAAACGGTATCTCCAATGAAACCATTTTTTTATTCACTAGGATCAATTCTATGATATTTGATGAATTTTAGTTGCGAGCATGTTTTCAAATTTTTGGGAAATCTCTGGATTCACTATAAGTTGATAAGTAAGTATTCTATGTTCATTTATAAGCCTTGTGCAAACGGTACCATTACTATTCTATGATACTCATAACAAAATATGATAATATTTATTCATATAATATACTATGTGGAGAGCATAATTTGAGAAATTAGGTTGAATTGAATTAAACTAAGACAGCTGCGACTTACATATTAAGCCAAAGAAAGATCAATCCAATCGGTAAAACAAAAATAGCAAGACATCCATAGATGTAATTGTTCATTGAGAGATTATTGCACAGAGCAAACACTTTAGTTGGAAGGAAATACTAGTTGTGTGTTGATTTGTTCATGACCTCACAAGTAATTGATGTTTGAGGGATATATTAGTGCGAATTCAATGTCAAAAAGTCCATGAACTATCGTAAGTGACAATGAGCTCGCCTGTCAGCCGTCGTTTAGAGTATAAGATGTGTCAATCACGTGATCATCTGCGAGGAGGTCTCATGGCGTCCGTATGATCGTTCTTGGTAGTCAAACGATGAACTGTCATGGTTAGAAGTGTCGTGATGAAACTGTCACGATGGGTCTATGATCTGTCATAGCTGTCTGTACACACCCTCTATGAATTACTCGAAGTACTAGAGGTGAAGCCGGTCAACGTCAAATATGATCATATGTTAGTTGTCAATCGTTTTGTGACGTATGTGGACTGTACGGTTGTTTGTAATGAGAGGTATATGTTTAAGATACAGGCTGATTCTGGACAGCGTCTGTCACATGCAACAATACCTTATGGGTTTTGAATGGAAGGTCCCGACGCGTGGATTATAAATTTCATGATTTTCAATGGGAAAAATCCAATACAGTTGTTACAAATGAGAAAAACGTCAATTTTGTTAAAACGGTCAAAACGATTGGAAAACGCTTGAAACGATTGGAAAAACGGTTAAGACGATAGAAAAAACGGTTGGAATGATTCAAACGGTCGAAACGTTCGTTTTCATCATTTTCTACGCTTCCTCATCTCTTCACACACATGTATAGTCAAGGATCTTGGCTTTGTTGGATTTTGAGAAAAAGTTGGAGAAATATTCTCATTTCAAACCATCTATTTCGTCGAACCAACTATCTAAGATTCAGATTGAAAGAATATTAAATGGCGAAAAATATCATAGAATTCCATACAACTCTGGATATCATGAATATGATCAAATGAATGAAATTCTGAATGAAAATATCGATCCAGATAGCATCATATATGTTAATGGATTAGAAGAAGCCTATCCTATCCAATCTATCATCGTATGATAAACGTGTTCTTCCGTGAAAAGCGGTGCTTCCTTGGACAGATTCCAGCAGATTGGCATTTGGCATTAGAGCTGCCACACATGATCACCGAACTCGAGAATTGGTCTCACGCATGATTTTCCTACAGATGGATTAGGTTATTACATTTGTTCTGTTATTTTTGATATGTGTGAGGAACAAAAGAGACCAACGTTATGGTAACTGCGAGGTTCTTTTTTGACATTCAGCTACGTCTATAGTATAAGCATCGGTCGTATATAGTGGTGGAGAGATGGTTTGGATCATGTTTGGTTGGATTTAAGGGGGCACCAACTTGAAATTGTGTTCAGATATTCTTGGATTACGATTTGTTGAGTAACTGGATTACGTTAATTTTTCGTATCGTCGGCAAAATAGGAACATTTGGAATGTATGACATGAGGGAGATCTGATATGTAGATAAGAAATAATGGGAGTCTGAGATTTGTTACTTGTGGCACACCGCTTGCAACAGGTCCAGATGAAGAAAATTTGCCACTAACCTTAACGCAGAAGTTTGGGTTGAGCAGGTATTTATTTATTTTTTCATTCATAGCTCAAAAATGTAAACAGGGTTCAGAGGGCCGGAAGCTGCATTTACAATTTTTAATTAACATGAATGAACTTCATTATTATGAAGTAATCGACAAACAAACAACATAAATACGTAAATTAAAATATGAAACTGAGGCTATGCCTTAGCAACTGAATCAAAGAATTCTAAAAGAATTCACGTTTTAATGTGCGTTTTACGGTATCTTGAGATATTAAAAACATATCAAATCTAGAACAATGTTGATTGCAGGATAGTAACCTACGTTTTGGGATACGATCTGAGGTTTAAAAAAAAATCTATGTTAACTTATTTACATTTTCTTCGAAATCCAATGCTTTTGAGCAATCATTCATGCACTATAATAAGTTTGTTATCACTGATCGCCCTGAAATAAAATCATTGCTCAGGACTGGAATAATGCATAATTTGATTGAATTTTGAGCCAACTACTCCACATTTTGAAATGACGACGTAGATTGACTTAACACTTCTAAGACAAACTAATACTTCGACTAATACTATGTAAAGGTATGAATTTCCTCTTACTAGCGGATAAATTATTGTTACTATTTTATTACTTGGCTGTCAACAGCTACAGTGAAGACGGGTCGTGGGATGTTAAATCTTGAGCTCCAGAGTATTTTAACCAACAAACTAATAGATTGTTCCCAACAAGGGGATTCAAATACTTGAATTTCCCCAAGTTAAATTACCCTGAAAATATGAAGAAATAAAAAAGCTCATAGCTAATGTGATTGAAATTTACTTGAAGTCAGAAATTAAATTGTTTTAGATACACACTATGGAAAAAAATATTACAAAATGGGTGAATGCAAAAGGTGAATGATATTGAAATATGAATGGGTGAAAGGAATGAAGCTGAATTTACAATACAACTATAAGAACAACATGGTGAGAACCAACTCTCAGCTAAATCAGGAGATATACACTCAATTTCTATAATTAGCACTAATATAATTGTTATAGAAGTGGATACATTAATGTTAACAATAACAGATAGCTTGTGTTAGTAAGATTTTCATTATCGATAGCAAGACCTCCAGTTGGGAAAATTATACTTCCCGTCTGAGTAAGGTCACAATCCTATCAAATGTATCTCCTTAATTTACTACGGCACTCTTGCCTCAATAACAGAACTCTCGAAATTTTACAGCAGACTCACTCGAAGGAATAACACTCGGGATAGACCTTTATATCTCCAGGAAAAAAGTCCCAGAGTACAGGGTTGAATTTCCTTTACACAAGAAGTTATTAATTGCGTTCTCCAAACTACGCTCTCTCGAGATCCAATACCTCAGATTTCAAATCACACAGCGTGCGAAATTGGGGTTACAATCCGTTTATGGAGACACATCCATCCAAATACCAATAATGCCAAACCAAATGATGAATGATGTCTTTGATTTTAACAGAATTAAAATCGCAATATGGTTTTCAAAACAACGTCTTACACCATTTCTGTTGAAAAAAAAAACCAACGACAACTGCACTCTACAAACTCACCAGCAGAATTGTCTATCTCACCGACGGAGAACGTCATTGAACGTGACAATGAATCGACGATAACATGGGCACAGAACTAACCGCAGCTCGCATATCAAGAGGTCTGGAATAGAGACTTCTTGGATACTGCGTGGCACACAGATAGACAATCGGACTCTGGACCGTAGAGTGGAGTTTACACGTTACAACTAATTGGAACTACAATCTTACGATCTATAGATACCTCTCCTTCTTTAGGGGGATTCCTTATGTCACATTGTTGATCTCCTGTATTGACCTTCACACAGGGTATTATTACAATGTAAGAATATGCTGAATAATCAAAATTGCACGTTAGTATATGATATGTTCTGTTTATACTTCAGTAAACATTGTTAAGTAATAAGAAAATAGCATATTACGAGTTCATCTAACTTGGGACTTATACAATTTAATAAAGAAGTGAATTGTTCAAACGTTAAGCCTCAGATTAAGAAGAAGAAAGAACAATGAAAATAACTCTTATTCAGCTTATATATACAGGAAAAGAGGTTAATTACATCGTTCGTAAGTGAAACACTGTAAAACGGAATAATATTTTCACTTCACGAATCTGTTTATTTTGATCCGGCGGTTTCATATTGGAAGTGAATTGTGAAATCACAAGGCGACCGAAACATCCGTATGTTATTATACAAAACTCGTCTAGACGGGATATATCGGTATTTCTTGAAATCCGGGTTAGGTTAGAGTATAGGTTGCTTGTCATAACCTGAATTGCCCATCATGCGATACAGGAGCATTAGATTGCAGCAACTGCATGCCAATATTATATCAGAAATATCAACCATCCACCTACATTATTTCCCCGTAGCAAACAGTGAACAAATATTTGCTGGTTTTCAGGCGAATACTGTATTAGAGTGTCATTAAGTAGCGCCTCCGTAAACTTTGTTTACTGAACGCTAATTTATGGCACCACAGAGCAATTTCTCATCGTTCAAATAACTTAACAAAGTTTCTCTAAAAGTGCTCAGCAATTTTCCACGACGCCTTCAACGTATTACTTTCAATTTAGATCGATTGAAATTTCTTGATTCAATCTGACAACAATTAATAAGTCATTCTTCTCACCAGATATAGCGTGATAACTTTCACGGCATCACCCATTATTCAGTAAATAGAAAAGGATATTTTCATGTGGATAACTATAACTTTACAGTCAGAGTTAATACAATCGCGACATTCATATTGGATTGTCATAACTAGAGCTGGGCGAATGCATATTTGCATACTGCTAGTAAATTTCATTAGACACATATTTTACGTTATAGAAAAAGTTTTTTATCCAGCATATGGTGAATATTTTTTGTATCTTGAATAGTAGACTTTCGCGGATAGCTATTCTTGCAAAATCTTGGCTTCCGGATGGATTCCGCGTCACAATAGCTCGACTTAATGCCGACGTTTCGCCAACCATTACAGGTGGCATCTTCAGGGCACGCTTGAGGCTTGAACTGAAACTGGTTCTACTGCAGCCGTATTTATTGTAGGAAAATCCTTCACGCTACACAGTTGTGATCATAATTTGATTCCCAATTTCCTTAAAATATCTCATCTCATAAATTCACATTCATCCAAAAACATATTTAAACGCTCTAGTTTAGCTTTGATTCGGGAACGAATCAAGTATACTAGACGCGAGATAAATTTCATCAATTTAACCCTCTTTGGCCTCCACCTTGAACTTTCAAATACCCTTTCAGCATCTGATTGGTTGGTTCTCGACCGAATTACATATGATCAAGCCGATCAAAATCGTACCCTCAATTCCAAACGTCATATTCAAAAATTCAATAAACTTGTTGCCTCCCAACACCCTCAGCACCAACCTTCAAGGCCAATCCCTCTTGTAAATACTGTGGTTAATTTATCTTCACATACCCTTACTGAAGCTGAACAATCAGTTCTATCTAAAGGTCCTAATTCTGTTTTCTCCCCCAAAAATATTCCTACGACATCCATTATTTTTGCTGTAGAAGCATCCCTACATAAAGTTCCCCATCTCGCAGCAGATGAAATTCGTTTCGAAACTGCTAAAATTCTTCGTCATTCCACGATTCCTAAATCGAATTGCTCTAAACCTTTAATTCAAGCTCTCAATTCACTCTAGTCAAATCCTGATTTAGCTATTTTGAGAGCTGATAAGGAACCTCCACTGTTGTCTCACCTCCTCTATAAAACGTTCAATTTCACAAATTATTCGTCATTCTTCCCTTCCTGATTCAGATAAGAAATTTCTTATCCCCCATTGTTCAAAATGTCCCCGTTTATATGGCTTGCCTAAAATTCATAATTGTCAGCACGATCGGATCTCCTACTTATAAACTCTCTCGACATCTGTCACCTATTCTCAAACCCCTTGTAGGTAATTCCAATAGTTTTATCCTAAATTCCTTCCATTTCGTTGAAAAACTTCAAACGTTGGAAGTTGACCCATGCGATTTGCTCGTCAGCTTCGACGTCGAATCACTGTTTACCAATGTTCCCATTCCAGACAACCTTTCCATAATTTCTCAATTGTTACCTGCCAAAAACATTTCAACGGACTTGCTACCGTTAATTAATTTTTGTCCATCCTCCACATATTTTCTATACGATGGCAAGTTCTACGAGCAATACTCGGGAGCTGCCATGGGTTCCCCACTTTCTCCGATCATAGCTAATATCTTCATGGAAGCTTTTGAACAAGATGCCATTGACTCATCTGTTCTCAAGCCGAAATGTTGGTTTAGATATGTCGACGATACTTTCGTTATTTGGCAACATGGTCGCGAAAAGCTTGTTCCCTCCCTCAAATTCAGTTTATCCCAATATCCTTCTTACCATGGAAGTTGAATCACAAGGTTCACTACCGTTCCTGGATGTATTGGTTAGTCGACAGACTGACGGTACTTTAGGACATTCTGTGTATCGAAAACCCACCCATACCGATAGATACCTCAATGGTCTTTCTCACCACCACCCTGCCCAAAAGCAATCTGTCATAAACTCCCTGGTCTACAGAGCTGTCAACCTATCTCAGCCTCAATCCTTAAAATCAGAATTGAAACATCTTTCATCTGCCCTATTATCAAACAATTTCTCCCATTACAACATTCAAAAAGCCATAAAGAAATACACTTCACCTAACATTTCAAATCGACCTGAGCCAGAAACCCCCCCGCCTGCTTTATCAACGGCCTATCTTCCATATATTCAAAATATAACAGATCGAATTTCCAAAATCCTCAAGAAACATAATATTTCTACCCGTTTTTCCACAATTCCAAAATTATCTCAGTTTTATAAACCTATCAAAGATCCCCTTCTTCCTCTCCTCTTAGAAGGTGTTTATAGCATTCCCTGTTCTTGCGGTAAAGTCTACATTGGTGAAACAGGTCGTACAGTAGCTACTCGTGTGAAAGAACATGAGCGCTGTACAAGGCTTCGTGACACTAGTAGATCTGCACTTGCAGAACACGAGTTTGACACAAATCATCAAATCCTTTTTGAAGATACTAAAATCCTAGCCCGAACCCCAAACTTCTATCAGCGAAAAATCCTTGAAGCAATAGAAATCCTAAAACATCCGAATAATCTAAACCGTGACTCAGGATATTACCTTCCCAACATTTGGAAACCCATCCTCGAAAATTCCACTTCGAACATGATCGCACAACGGCAGTGTCAGGTGCCGGAACGAAGTTAACCACCGGAATAAAGGTAGTGAACTATGTAGCGTGAAGGATTTTTCCTACTATAAATACGGCTACAGAAACCAGTAGAACCAGTTTCAATTCAAGCCTCAAGCCTGCCCTGAAGATGCCACCTGTAATGGTTGGCGAAACGTCGGCATCAAGTCGAGCTATTTTGACGCGGAATCCATCCGGAAGACAAGATTTTTCAAGATTAGCTGTCCGCGGAAGTTTACTATCCAAGATACACAGTTCACTGCCTTTATTCCGGTGGTTAACCTCGTTCCGGCATCTGACCCTGCCGTTGTGCGATCATGTACGAATTTTCGAGGATGGGTTTCCAAATGTTGGGAAGGTAATATCCTGAGTCATGGTGAACCGTGACTCAAGATAGACCAAATTGAACTTTTGACCTGGTTCCTGGGTGCGTGTTTGAGCTAGGGGTAGATGCCACCCCATGTCGTGAGTGAGAGTCTTAAAATTTAAAATGAGCCCAGGAACGAATAGAGTTCGTCGATACTGATTTATTTACGGTTGAAATTATACATTTTTCGGTGGAAAAAAGAATGTTTTCGAAGAACTTCGCAAATAATTTGACGACCTCACAAAGACACAACTGTACAACTGTATTTTTATCGAGTATGCCTGGATGCTGTAACGTTATATACGTTACTATGTTGCTTGAATAATCGGTTTCCCCTCGGAATTATAGATAAATGAACTTGTAAAAAGCTAGTCACCGACATCTATGTTTTAATATATCAAATCGATATATTAAATATTTGATGAGAAGGGGACTAGAAAACAGAAATCTATAGGAATCATCTTGGAGCGAATATTAGACGAAGTGAGTCAAATTATTATCGATTCTTCAAATTTTGTGAATTGGCTATATGGAAAGACTATATTGGCTATATTGATGATGACGTCACACGCCAGTGGAGCTGGTCACCCGTACGTTACAACACAATGCTACAATGCCTACAGTGAAACAAAAGTCTTATTCATTTTTAGGACATATATAAGGACTTCCTGTTCAAAAGGGGTAGCCAGACGTGAACTGAGTCCTTAGTTACACCCCATTTGCTTTATTAAGCTGAAAACCTATCTTCTAATGGTTCTGTTTGGATTCAATATGTAATTTAAATTGACTTTGCTGTCCCTTATAATACAGAACATTTTGTATCTAATTTACCCTAATTTCAAACTGATAGACAAGACTTACACTTACTGTGGTACTACAGCAAGAATATTTTTGTTATTGTTGTTGCCCTGAAATCTTTCACATGGACAGCCGATATCCATTGTTCCCGTAAGTTAGTTCATTATCTTCAAGGAAACTAAGCATTTGAACTTTTGCATCATTGTTGTAATTTCCTTCGCAGCTATGAGCACAACATTTATTCGGCATAAGTTATAAGCTAACAAATGTCAGTAAACTGTAGGTACGAAACAAAACGAGGTGAAAAGCAACATATTGCAAATCACTTCATTCAGTCATAACACACTTATCCAGGCTTATTTGCAGGTTAAAATACGTTCCAATCACATCTTGGGAACGGGTGCAACATATAATTTTCCACAAGAATTAGATATAACTTTGTTGAATTGTAATATTTAACCCAGTATCGTCTACGCGCGATTATAACTGAACATTACAATGTTAAGATTCGTTTCGTTTGAGCCTCTCGTTGATGACGTCACACTGACTTTTGTTCTTAGCATATAGGCCTTGTACTGTAGAGGGTATTGATACAACCTACTCACTTTGATATGTAGATTGAGAAAATATAAGTAATTTACTTACGTTTCTTAAACAATTCTCGTTTCAACTCATAGAATCAGTGATGACCCAGAATGTGTATTCCTTTGCATACCACTAACTAAGTTCAGTTGAATTCAGTCCTCATTTAACTGAGCCTGTACTGTAGATTCGATTTATTTGAGGTTTTACAGGCTGTGATGAAATCAACTAATTCTAGAAATATTTGTATGTACATATGTTTGGTTTCATCGAGGAAGCTGCTTGAAATGGACGTTTCAATAAAGCATTATCAATTAGGACGGAGTGAGCGTTAGCGAATGGAGTCGTTTCTTTATTCATTAGGGTTATTAGGGTTGGCAAACTATGGTCTCGTGTAGCGACAAAATGGTAAATGAAATCCACTTCAAATTTTGACATAAACTACATGAATCCCTCAAATACAAAACTCCGTATTTGACGAAATTTCTTAAACAAATGTTTGGGCAGCATTCTCTTGTTAATTATAAGCTCTATCTTACCTTCTCCTTCATAAGATACGAACCTCTTTATTTCTGCATTTCAAACACATTTGAATACGGAGACTAGATGCAAAACTCAGTATTTGCCTTCACTTGTCAATTGCAAAACTATGTAATTGAAACCAGCCAATGACTTTGCGCCTTATTGTCACGTGATTAAGTGCACGTAGAGCCTTACTCATTTGTGAATTTTTAAAGGCCAGTAGTAATTAGCATCACTCGTATTTGCCAGTTTTTCTTTTTTCGAAATGTTTTAGATATGATGAGAAATTGATTACAAATTTGATGTGAGTTTCTCCATATCAATGAAAGGCAGAATACTTTCGAGTCTACATCCCAAAGTAATTAAGATTGGGGAACCCAGCATTAAAAGGGGACACATTTTTAATTTATTGAAAAACATTTTGGAGACGATTGGTTGAATCACTCTGATCTTCAATTTTACGTCATTTTTCTGTTGAAACTTGCCAGCAACAAGATCACCACCAACAAGAAGAAGTAGAAGTAGTCATGGAAGGAGAAAACGAAGGACTAGAGTCCAAAAAATTGTTTTTTCAAAGTACCTTTTCGCTTATTAAGAGAGAAATTTTTTTGTTCATTGTAAAACAGCCCTCATACATGATGTTTTAGTTTGTATTTTGTACCTTTAATTGGAAAAAAAACTAGCTCTATAGGGATTCAAATGTTTTAAAAGTAGAGAAATATGGACTTATGGGTATTTGAAATTCTGTGTAGCAAAACAGGGTATTTTCAAAACATAAATGCCAAAACTCGGTATTTTAATTCAGAAAGTATTTTTTTTTTCAATTTTTGGTAGAATTCCGAATTAAGGAGCATAGTTATTTCGAAACAAAACCACCAGAGCCATCTAAAAACAAATTTTTAAACAAATCCATACGTATTTTGATTACTGACAGTTTTTCGGGGAAAAATTTGTTTATTTCAGGAACTCATACATGATGCTTGAAATTAACCTACCTTGAGCCGCTTTCGAGCTATTGATCAAAGCGGCCTGAGTTTAGGCATATGTGACTGTATTGTTCATTCTTGTTCTCACAAAAGTGTCTTGTGTAAATTAGGATTTTGTCTAGTAGAAACAGGTTCAAACAGTTTCACTTCACTAAATTAGATTGTCCCAATACTTATCAGTTGTTCTCAGAGCAGGTGGTGATTGAACTAAAAACATAGAGGTAGTTTTTCAATCATGGGAGAAAGAAGAACATTATATGATTTCATTGAAATACTGCTTGAAAATAATCACTAGTTAGTATATACAATATGTGAAACTGACACCAGGTGGCTGGAGCAGCTCATGATGGTCAATAAAATGAAGAAGTATGTTTATAACGGGGTAATAAAACTGTAGAAAATGTATACAAACCATTCTCTTATTGCTTAACTCACACACGAGACTTCGTTCTATATACACAATATGCAATATATTTTCAGGTAATCCCTATACCTAAAAGTTTTTTCTTTATTCAGCCAATTTATTACTATGTTTGTTAAGTTCGCTGCTACAAACTTGGTATTATATTTCATTAAAGCATTCGTAAGCTCACCATAACTCCCGAATTCAAGTGTTCTCTCTAAAGGGAAGTTGTTATTGCGCTTGATATATATTTGTAAATAAGGTCGTCAAAAAGAATTCACAATCGCTTCGGAAAAGATGAAGTGGCGTCACTCAGAGTTCACTCTAATAGTATATATGCTTCCAGTGAAGCCGGCAGCTGTAGCCACAGACTCTCGTGGAAGCTCTATATCAATATATTGGATATTTAATTCAATTCTCCTACGCAATTTTCACAAACGTTCAGGTAGAATGCCGAGAGAGGAATGTTGTTCTAGAAATGTTTATTGAACTACACTGGCCAGTAGAATAATATTATATTCATCGAGCATATTTATCGAAGCTCTGATGTCTCGTGGAGAATGCATTCTATTTTTGATTGACTATTGAAAAGTAACAAATACTTGAGAGTAGTACTCTTAGAACTTCACTGAATTATATTGCAATTTTAAATTAAACGGGGAACTCTCACAAACTCATTTATGTCTAGTCCAGCCCTGTCTTTAGAAAGGGAGAAGCTTGACGTGATTATTTAAAACAATATTCATAATGTGAATCTTTCAGCGCTTTTATTAAGTGAAAAAGCTAGTGCTTAGCATTGTTGCGAGACCGTCACCTGGCGGTAGTATTTCCAACTGTTTTCCCGTCGATTCTCTGAATCGCGAGAACTGTACTATTAATGCGTAGCGTTGTCAATCGCATTTTCAGCTGGACATCTGCTTTCCGGCCGGTTGGAACATGTAATGAATACGAAATTTACAAATTACCTGTTATGTAAGAGAATAAGAAGCAAATGAATATCTGAATATACTCATTTATCCCATGTTTGCTTTTGCCATATAACAATGATAAGACGTTTCCAGTTCAGATCGATCAGTAGCATTTTCGATCCCCTTGCTTCGGCCGATACTGGATCGTGACGTAAGAGCAAGCCGTCTTTGTTTATAGCTGGGTTTTAGCGCGAAGAATGTTCTATAGGAAAACTCTGTCACCATTCTGAAATTCATATGGCAAATAACTTTCACAATGTGAGAAATTCAATAACAGTATAAAAAAATGAGCAACTTCCTCATCAAAGAGGACTGAATGTTCGTTAGATGTGCTACGACTCAGTTGGGCTGTCATTTCCTCTCATTCAAACTTGGATCTAGCCCTCTAACCTGTCATTGTCACTTGAAGTTCTATCTGGGCGAGTATGGAGGAACACACTCCGCTACTGTGAATTTCCATTTTACTCTGATGAAAACTATATCTGGGGAAGTCCTGAACTCATATTAGCTTGAACAAACAACAAACCTACAGGGTCTGGGCACAAAGAAATTCATTTGGAGTGTCATGTGGGGATGATTCTTTCGGTTTGCCATCTCCACTGATATCGTCCGAGATTGAAGATTATACTTTCATGGCGCATCCATCAAACTATGCCGATGATGAATACCCATTCTCTTTTGTTATTGAGGCGATATTCAAGAGCTGAACATTTCACTGTACTTCATACGAGGATATGAGTTCGAACGCAAACAACCTATAAGGTATGGGTACGAAAAAATTTCTCTCTATTGGCCATCTTCACCGTTATTGACCGAGATTAAAGAGATTATAGTTTTACGGCGCATCCACCAAGCTATGCCGAAGAGTTTCCTTTCTCTTTTTTTATACAGGCGATATCAAAGAGCTGAGTATTTTACTGGACTTCATACGAGTTCACTATTAATAATAATAATAATAATAATAATCGTCTTTATTGAAAATAAGTAAATGATTACAATAAATGTATTATACAATAAAACATACTTATAAAAAACAAATCAATATAATGTAAACAATAATCCGAACGTGAAAGTGGCGGAGTTTAGCATAATTGCTATTCTTACACTTAACCCCTCTCAAGTTAGAATAGAAGAAAAGAGAAAAAAAAAAGTGGAATTCCGATTAATTAATTAAATAAATTATAAAAACAAGAAGTCAATCCAGCTGAGTCGTAGTTCCATTATTAGAGAGTAATGATTTAAGTTTGTACTTGTAACTAATGAAACTAATGCTATCCATGTTAATATTCAGTGTGTTATAAAGTTTCACTGCATTATTGGAGAAGCTCCTTCGAAAAATAGTCATTGAGTGTTGGAGGCATAGTCAATAAATAATTGTGCCTTATATTAACGTGATGAACATTGTATCTGGGCATCAGTTTAGCTTTTAGTTGAACAGAAGGGTATTTGAATAAATTATAAATGAAACAGCTTAAATGTAATTTTCTACGTTCCTCCATCATTAACCATCCTAGCTATCACACTGATATGTGATCATATTTTCGTAATCCAAAAATAAATTTACAGCAGTAGTTTTGCACAAGTTGCAATCGTCTTTTATTAAAATTGTCAAGACATGGTCCATATATGAAATCACAATAATTAAAATATGAGAGAACAAGTGTTTCCACTAAGTATCTCTTCAAAGAAAACGTGAGATAATGCCGAGAATAATAGAGCATTCTTAAGGATGCATATGATTTCTGCAACAATCTGGATACATAATCCTTGAATCTTAGTTCATTATACAGTGGTATTCCCAAATTGTTAACCAAATTAACCACTGGTAAAGTGTTATTGTTAATGTGAATATTAATGTTTCGAACTCACATCTTGATAGGTTCCCCTGGCACAAAATAATATAACTTTACATTTGGCAGGGTTCAAAAGAAGGTTATGTTCTAGAGATAAATTATAAATAAGCTGAAGATCTATATTGATTAATTGTTGAGCATGTTGAATGTCCTTTTTTTGGAAGCTGGAATATGCTTGAGAGTCATCGGCATAAGCTTGTATAGTACAGTGTTTCACAGCTTTCAGTATATCGGATGTATGAATAATGAACAATAATGGGCCCAAGATAGATCCCTGCGGTACTCCGGATTTAATAAGTGTGCTATTTGAAAAATCATTATCAACTTCAATCTTTTGGCGGCGCTCGAGCGAGATTGAAGAGGTATCCACCAAATTATGCCGATGAGTCTCCCTTTTGTTATTGAAGCGATATCAAAGAACTGGATATTTTACTAGACTGCATACGAGGATATCAGCTTAAATACAAATACCCTATAAGGTAGGGGTACAAAAAATTCATTCGGCTTGCCATCTTCACTGTTATCGACCGAGATTGAAGAGATTATACTTTCACAGCATTCACCAAATTATGCAGATGAATACCCATTCTCTATTGTTATTGAGGCGATATCAAAGACCTGTACCTTTCACTGGACTTCATACGAGGATACGAGTTTGAATAAAACCAAGCTATGAGGTATGGGTACGCGTAATTACTTCGGTTTCCAATCTTCACTGTTATCGACCGAGATTAAAGCTATTATACTTTCACGGCGCATCCACCAAATTATGCCGATGAGTCTCTGTTCCCTTTTTTTATTGAGGCGATATCAAAGACCTGAACATTTTACTGGACTTTATACGAGGATATCAGTTCGAATAAAAACAAGCTATAAGGTATGGTTACTCAAAATTTCTTCGGTTAGCCATCTTCACTGTTATCGACCGAGATTAAAGAGATTATACTTTCACGCCGCATCAACCAAATTGTGCCGGTGACTGTTAATTCTTTTTTGTTATCGAGGCGATATCAAAGAACTGAAGATTGCCCCACATAATTGGAATACATGATTCATGGGATGATTGAGATCAAAAATTATCTCACAGAGCTATCTAGGCTTATTTGGAATGTATAATTTGACTTTCGAAATGCCACAAAATATGACGAGATCATAAAAAAAAAATTCCATTCGATCAGACATCGACCGCATTGGATTGCTGAGTGGAACCTTTTTGTTTTTCTAAACAATTGCATTGATTCAACCAACTTTTATTCATGGAGAAGCTAACATGGTTGGAACGCCTCTCGAATGAATTAAAATTGGGGAAACTCTGAATAAACTTGAACTCTTCAAAGTACTTGTATGGAGATCTGAAATCTGTCATCAAGGATTCAGCTGAATATGTCATTCAACATTTGTTTACTCTGTTTCTGATGCAAATAGCTTCAAACTTATTAATTGCGTCTGTGTTATGTAATAACTTTTTATTCAGGGCGAGAAACAGCTGCTTGGGTGTAACAGAGAATGACTTGAAGTGTCTAGAATATCAGAGAGCATCTGGAACAGAAACATTATAAATTCTGTTTGTTGTGAAACTATTACATATTGCGCATTGCTTCTCCTTACACATGTTAGGACTATATAACTTGTTGGAACGCTGGCAACGAATGGAGTCTAACCTCATTTTGCCACACCAATCAAGGTAATGATGATGGCTTGTCTGAGCTAATTTGATACTGGAGTACTAGGTTCCAAAAACCAATAACCATTCCAATAGAATTATATAGGGTAAAGTGGTGAAATATGCCCCAGTGGGGAATACGCCCCATTTCCAAAAACTTCGTCTTCCGGACATCAGATGGCATCACTTGTTATGTCGAAAGTAACCTATGAGTTCCTATCCGCGAGTGTGCTGCAGTGATTCGTGGTGCTCACGTGTTTTCATAGTAAAAATTACGTGTAAAAATCAACTGCATTGATAGGAAGCGCGCTAAATTTGTGGGTAAGTTCCATCAATAATTGATTTTACGAAAGTGCAAATATTTTTTTGATATCTAACCTACAAAATGATATATCCTTGATGTGAGAAATGTTTTCATGTTGATAGTTAAGCTGCTGGGGCGTTTTTGCCCATCATTTGGGAAAAACGCCCCACATGAAAAATGATTGTTGTTTGACGCTTTTTTTTACTTTCAGTACGCAATATTGGCGAAAAACACTTACGTAAAACAACTAGGGCTAATTGGAGCGAACTAGTTATAGAAGAAGCAATCCCAAAAGTGACGTCGCGTCAAATGGGTGTAAATGAAGCCAGCAGAGCTTATGAAATTCCGTCGCATACTCTTAGGAGACACATAGCTAGCGGAAGTTCAAAAATACGATTAGGCCGATGTCCAGAATTGGGATTTGAACATGAGAAAAGCACTAGAAAAAGTTGGTTTTGCTTGTGATGCTACTTCTGTCAAAAAAATGGCCTTCCAGTTTTCCGAAAGATTAGGAATTACCCACAGATTTTCTGTGCAACAGCGTTCGGCGGGAGATGACTGGTTTCGATCGTTTCTACGTCGCAATAAGAAACTTTCCATTCGAAAATCAGAAGGTCTCTCTGTCGCCAGAGCAAAGGGTATGAACAGAAGGGACGTGGATAATTATTTTCAATTGTTGTTGCAAATTTTAACCGAAAATGATTTGCTGGATAAGCCGGGGAAAATTTCTAATGTTGACGAAACAGGAATCCAAGTCAACAATAAAGCAGGCAAAGTGGTGGCATCAAAAGGTGCCAAAGATGTTTACTCAATAACCAGTGCTGAAAGAGGAGAAAACATATCTGTAGTTAGCTGTTGCAATGCAGAAGGTTATTTTATGCTACCTGTTTTGATATTCAAGGGCAAAAACAAAAAAGATGAATCCGCTGACGGCCTTCCGCCTGGTTCCGAGGTATTTATGAATCCCAAATATTCTTACATAAACAGTGAATTATTTTTTAAAATGGTTTAAAACCCATTTTTTGCCTAAAAAAGTGTAGGTAAAGCACTGCTGATTTTAGACGGTCACACGTCTCACTGTGATGCAATAGATTTATTAGATACTGCTGCAGAAAACGATGTGGTGTTATTGTGCTTGCCGAGCCACACCACACAAGCTCTTCAGCCGCTTGATAGAGCTTTCTTTGGTCCGTTGAAAATCTTTTTTTTCCAAGAGGCCAAGAATTGGATGACACAACACAAAAACAGGAAGCTTTCTAGACTACTGATTTCCACCTTGATTGACAACGCAGCCACTGTAGTTATTGCAGTATCAGGCTTCAGGGCTTGCGGAATACTTCCCTACAATCCACAAACAATTCCTGACCACTTTTTGTCAATATCTGATGCAGCAGAGGCAGCGGCAAATGAAGAAGCTGCTCAAATAGTCTTACCTGCCCCTGCATCTGCTCCTGAGCCCTTACGAACACCAAATAGAAGTCAGAAGAAGCAAGAAACTCCGCCAGGTGTAGATAAAAATGAGGCAGATGAAACTCCGTCAAAATTTCATCAAGAAAATAATCCAATTCCGCATATCCCGTTGGAAACGTCGGAACGCAAGCAGCAGGCGCTAGAATTAACATCCCCAATACATCGAGCAAAGAGGCGCCTTGTAGCAGAGAACAAGAAAACTAATTTAACAAAAAATATTGATCCGGCTGTACCTTCTACTTCTGGAATGGCTTCTAACGCCAAGAACAAACCAAAGAAAGGTATTAACAAGAAAAAGGATAGCAGGAAGAGAAATTACAGTTCGTCTAGTTCCGAATCTGAGCCAATTTTGAGTTCTGGTTCCGATGAACTTTCTGATGAAGGAGACGATTTTTGCATTGAGTGCGGTGACTATTATTATTCAACGAAATCCCGTGTTGATTGGATCCAGTGCGTAAAATGTGCCAAATGGTTACATGAAACATGTACAAATAATGTTCACGTGTGCAACAATTGCTCAAGTAAAAACCAGTAATGGGGCGTATTTCACCTGTGCTCTGGTAAATACGCCCCACGGGTTTTTTATACCATAATGTTAAATTTCTAGAGATACATTTTTTTTAATGAAAGATTACTTTTGTCTCTTCATACTTATGTATCAATAACCCAAAATATATTTTTACTTTCTGAAATATTAATTTTTTTCAAAATATGGGGCGCATTTCACCACTTTACTCTACTCATCGGAAAAGTCTAGGGATATTTGGAGAATATCATGAAAATGAAATATGTGTCACTCATATTCTTCATTTTCGAATTTATTAGTTGAAATGTTCATGCAGAATAGTTCTTGTTTGGAACCACCAACAAAAGATAAAGAAAACGTGACAAACTCGAAAGATGTAAAACAATTATATTCACGTGCTACATCAAATTGTTCTACAATTCCCCTAGACTTTTCCGATGAGTGTATATGATCATGCAACGGTTTTCGAGACAGAAGTATCGCCTTAAAGATTGATTGATAAGAGAATATGAATAAAAAACTAGATTGGATTGGATTCAATCCTTTGTCGATACGTTCTTATATAAGTACGCTGATGAGCTTTAAATTCTTCAAAATAATAAGAATTTTCCAGGCTTCACAGGTGTATTTTCCCATATAGTGTGGTATTTCCCGAAGAATTTGCAATTTGGCCGTTGAGTTTGCAATTTCCTGTCATGATTCTTAGATTATTTTTGTTTCCCCTCGTACTTTCCAAAACGTCCTCTAACCAGAATTCATCTAGGGGATCTTCAACTTTCTATGTTCCGGAAGAGATCTTCAATGTTTAGTATCGAGTTCTTTATCGTTTACTCTCAGGATTCCCTACACCTAAGAACGGTTCCGGTTCCATCGTTCCAGATCCATTGCATGCAAAGACGTCCGCCGGTTCATTTCCTGTGATCTCTGTATGTTCTGCAACTCACTGGAGTGGAGTGTAGTTCGTTTCTGCAGTAAAAACCTTCCATGAGGTGAATATGTTCGAGCTCAGGGCTTGATTTTCAGAAACGATTACTCAGTTCATATTTTTGAATCGTTTGTCTGTATTGAGCTGTGCATATCTCTCTTTTCAATGAAATTCCGGTTATATGTTAAGGGTTCCTGGTATTTTACTCCGGTCCTCGTACCTTCTGCTGTTTTCCAAATGGGGTCAACTTTTCCCTGTATCCCACTTCTTTGTTTCCAATGTGGGTTTGGAAGTGGATACAAACCTAAGAGGAATACAAATACATATCTGTGGTTGATATCCTTGCGACCCTGAGAGCCCTTTGTGTACATAAGATCACGTCTAAGCTTGACATAGAAAGCAATGGATCCTGAATAGATTGGGATTGTTGGAATATGTATAGCAATCATTGTAGAGAATGTTGTTTCCTTCATAAAATATCAAATCGTGTATATTATCAAGAATTTTGTGTTGAATAGTGTATGAGGTTCATGACCTACATCCTGGAGATACCTTTGAAACTGCACAATAACACTTCATGACAGTTTGTCTGAGGGGAATATTATATTCAAATCCGTACATTTCATGAGCCCAGCGACGAAACCATTGATGCGTACATGCTTATGATAAATAATGATACAATATTCAACTTTCTGTGAAAACGAAGAGACGAAAACGTGTATATAGCAACACAAACAAACATAATGACCTTACGAAATTAAAATTTATATCCATATGGTTCAAAGTTGCACTGTTTGGATAAATGAGAATTATGATTCCATTACAGCATCTGGTTTTCCATATCCGTCTCAAATTATTCCTAATATACAACGCCAGAGTAGCCTATAATTATTCGACAACTCCCTATTCACAAATAAGACTAGAAGTCAACATGAATACCAACACAACTTGGTCCCAATGTGCTGCGTCTATTTATATTTGTAGTCATCGATCTAAGCCACGGTCGTACATAAAGGTCTGGGAACTCTATGTTTGACATGAGTCTCTTACATGTCGCCAAACTCGTGGTCCCTCGTTCAGCCACCAGCTAGCGCTTGGATCGAAGTATGGCAATATTTACTATCCTGATTTGAGAGGGAAATAGAACTGTTACTCTTGTCAAAATGTATTACTCACCTTAAAAATAACTTCCCCTTTTTCGCACACATAAAAGACCTCGTTAAAACGATTTCTTTCCGGAATCGCAAGCATCCACTTTTTTCGCATTTCCGCATCTTTCGGCACTTCAAAAATAGAAGTTTCTTGCTTTACACTTTTGTAACTCGTTTTGCATTTCGGCACAATGCACGGTTTCGTAATTTTTTTCTGAAAACGCCGGTATTCCTTGTGTTTACAAGTCAACAATGACAGTTGCCAGAGAACACGGTCGTATACGTGAGATCATTCCTCGACTCACGCACCACCCTTTTGGTACTATGCAACAGCTGACGCTTAGCGGACTCACTTCTCACATAGGAAACAGCCTCGAGTTCCCAGACCTGTATATACGACCGTGATCTAAGCCCACATGAAAGCCAAAGCATGCGGGAACAATAATATAGAAGTCTGTCGGGGCTTTCTGTACCAGCATTTGGAGCACCATCGAGTGCTTATTGCGCAATAAACTCACATGCACAACTCTTTGTCGACAATTATATAGTATAGCGTCTGTTGCGCAGTGGGGGTATAGTCGGTCATGCAAGAGCAAGTTACAATCCACCGCCTACCCGAAAACTCAATACCATATATAAAAATAGATATAAAATAGATTTGAGAAAGAAATACGGAGTGTTCTAGTTCACCAGGTCATGTTTCTGATGGCAAAAAGGAATCTTAGGACACAGATGAACCTCACTAGAAAAATCTCTATTATTGAATTGCTACTTCTGATATAAACTGTATTCCAATACTGAGAACTGGTTCCCTGGAGAATTTGTGTGTGCAAATGTGTCATGGTGATTTTCCACTAATTGAATACAATTTACAGAAAGCAGAAATAGGCAAGGCAAAAAATCGTTTTAACTATCACACAAAAAACACAAAAGAGTTCTCAGATGCTCACCCTCAGACATTAATTTTGAACGCGGATAAATGTAATAAAATCGTCATAATGCATAGAAAATACTACGAAAACAAAATGGGAAATCTATTAAAAGATGAAACAACTCATAAAAAATTTAAGTCTGACCCTACATTATTAGTACAAAATGACATGAATAAATTAATAAATAAATGGTATAAAAATAAGATAATCCCTATTGGATTGAAAAATAAATTAATTTGCCATAATGGGCAAGCACCTCATATCTATGGGCTTCTGCTTCATGGAAGTGATATACCTTTAAGACACATTGTAAGTAATATTGGAGCACCTACCTACAACTTATCAGAATTCTCATCAAAATCTATTAACAATATAATAGGAAAAATGAATTTTATGTGAAAGACTCATGGCATTGTAATGAATTTATAAAAAAATCAATACGTACCAGTAGATCACCTATTACTTTCCTTGGACGTTGTTCCCTTATTCACAATACGCCAGTCGTATTGGCATTGAGTAGCATCACAAAAAAGGTTGAGCAGAGATTAAAAACCACACACCTCTAGATCAATCTGAATTTATAAATGCAGTGAAGTTTTGCTTAGAATGCACTCATTTCCAATACGGTGAGCAATATGTTGGGCAAATATTGGGCACAGGAATCTGATCTCCTATTTTGGCTACTATTGCTTAGCTAGTAATCGAATCTGTAATTAATTCATTCGATTTTCAACCCGCATTCTTCAAATGGTATGTGGATGATTGCCTAATGGGTTCCCAATGATAAAAAATTCAGTGCGTAATTAATAAATTCAACAATTCTCCCTGTGAACTTCAATTAACTTGTGAAATAGAAGTGAACGGAAACATAAATTTCTTAGATAGGAACATTGGGCATGATGCAGATGGAAATATAAAAACTTCGTGGCTTACTGAGGAAGTTTGGTCTCAACGTTATCTTGTTATCATCACTTCAGTTCCGTTGCACCAACAAATTATAAAAAAGTGTTATAAACAGCCTTACTGATCGCGCGATTGAATTGTCCCACCCAGAGGACTGTCCCAAAAATTTAAAAATTGTTCGTAATACACATCATTAAAGAAAGAATAAACAAAATCTATGATTTAACGTCATATATAGATAACATAAACGGTAATACAGATAATTTCATAACATTACCATACATTCCGGAGACCTCAGAGAAAATTAAGGGAAGTTTGAAAAAGTATGATATAAATGTTGCGCATAAACCTACTAACTGTGTCGGGAAATATTTTTCAAATCTAAAACTTTTAATACCTAATGATAAACAAACCCACACAGTATACAAAGTTAACTGTTTAGATTGCGATGGGACTTATACAGGAATCTCTAAATAATAATTACAAAAAAAGAATGTATGGTATAGTACAAGAAACAGGAACTTAGAAAATTTCATCGCCCTTGCTAAACACTGTTTTGATTATAATCATCAATTCGATATCTTAACTAAGGAAACCAGATATTATGGAAGATCTATCCTGAAGATGATTCAAATAAAAAGTGACTCCAAGTCTGTAAATTATAGAACAGACGTTCAGTCATTGAGTTAGATTTATACTATTTTAATTAATTGAAACCCTTGCAAATTCCTATATGCGTATTTTAATGTTAAAAGTATATTTTAGGTAGCATGCTCAAATAGCAATATTTCTAATAAGGTCTGACAATCTTCCTCTATCACCTCATAAATCTTTAACATCTGGTTCGAAAGTGGATACTTGAGCGTTATATTTCATGGTTTCAGTCGTATACAGACTTTGTTTGACATGCGTTCGTATATTATAAGAAAATTATGAAGCAGTGGATTCTTGTTACATATAGGTACCATCGACATATACATATGGACTGCGCGTGGCAATGATAAGCGCGGCTAGTGCAGGCGAGAGAGAGGGAAAACGAAGAGGCTGGCTCTATCGCGTTTCTATTGGCCGCTGCGTACTGTAGCTAGTATGTTTACGTCCCGCGCCGGCCTTTTCGTTATCCCTCTCTCTCACCTGCACTAGCCGCGCTTATCATTGCCACGCGCAGCCCATATGTATATGTCGATGATAGGTACATATACTTAAAATATTAACGTGTTACAGTTTCGATTATTTGTATTTCTATTCATTTGGGAGACGTGGGAATTTTGATTTGAAATTAGTGGAATAAGGACGCTTTGTACTAATACAATTGATGTTAAGAAATCCTGTTTCAGACATGATACGTCTTTAGTTGATGGTGTGAGACTGAAACGTACGTAAAGACTAAAATAATAAGCATTTGTGTTAGTGTTGCCTATTTCCCTAGAATTTATAGATAATTCATACCTTGGTCAAGAATCATTATTAAATTGAATACAATAAAATTCAGGAAAATCAAAATTGGTATCAAAGATGAGATACATATTGTTTTCACCTGAGGACAATGAACCTGAAAGATCATTCTTGAGGAAACTAGGACATGATGCTGTGGTTTGATGAGAAAAAACCGAAGTTAACCTTTGTACCGTTTCATATACTTCTAAGGCTATATTGAAAATGACTATATCAATCAAAGAACATTTAACGGTGTGAGAAAATATCTAGCGAAGCTGAACAAGATCTTTATTGCATTTTAATGTCACATTAAAGGCTTTTGTGGTGCAATATATTCAGATAAGTATACACAGCTCACACTGGAGGATTGTATTATGTCTATCTCAAGTTTGAAGTGAAATCGTTTCAGTGCTATTCAAATAAATGATGGATTACCATTAATTGTTCATGACCTGTTTTTATTACATGATCAATAATACACATCACCTCATGTAATTGAATCAATAATAATTTCAACTTCAATACATCACAAAATAATTTTGAATTAAATATTAATATTATTATTCCTAAAGGAATAATTCTCGATTATCATTTAAGATGAAGTGAGTACATACTGTAAATAACAAACTGAGTAAGTCTTATCTGTGCCTTCACAGCAAGTGAATAAGACCGAGTTATTATCATTGTGTGTCTTTTTATCCAACTCATCACAACAACAATAAGCCATCAGCTGTCGCGGGCCGGATTGATGACACTGGCGCGCCGTAGTTTGGAGACCCCTGGTCTAGATCGATCATTAACATTACAAAATAATAGTTCATCAGCAAAAGGAAAAAATTGCGATGTTACTGAACGATCAATCCTATAGAAGTTTTGATAATCGACTGATAGAATGCTAGAGAGAAAAATATTCAACGCCATCTACGAGTAGATGTTCCAATAATAAATCCAAGCCACCCAACCAAACCAATATAACAATTGAAAAATTGTTACCCAACCGAACCAATGTAACAATTGAATTGTTGAATCATTTTTTAAGACCAAGCTGCAACTTATCATTAACAATGTTGCATCAAATATTCAGTGAGCAGTTTCTTACCGTAGAATAAACATTTGAAGTTTTGGAATGCAAATTTCGAATAATCTTTTCATGTGGAAATAAGACCCGACATATTCAATGGGGCAATTTATTCAGCAAAGCAAGAACGCGTCGCTTTTGATGTTGATGTTCTTTCATACGCAAATATTTGATAACATTGTTCCTTAATTCAAGATTTCTGTCATTTTAATAAAGAAACTTTCCCAACCGATTAAATGCTCATTACTCGATGGAACGGACGGATATCGACTGATTGAATTCCTCACTTCTGAATAAAAGTTTATCCCTGAAGACTCTTCACGAGAGAATATCGGCCCCATCCTTGAAGAGACGATCATTTGTCGCAAATAGTAAATTCGATGTAGGTATTTCTGACACTAGGCTATCGACAAAGTTCAGTCTTCTGGTGAAAAGGAGAAACTCATCCTACGCAATATATAGCTATGACAATATTGATAAGAAATAATCACCCCGATTCACTGAAATTACTATTAAAGTACTGAGGATATTGAGGCTACCAAGTAGTCATCATCAGAGTCAACTAAATTATAAATCAAAATGTGCTTGTTTGAATACTATTTGGGAATAATAATTTAAACGATGGGTTACCCTCAAATGGAGATAAATCGGAATTTAATGAATTGCTTTTTCGTTTATACATTTCCATCCCTTCTAAATTACCTAGATATTTGTCTGTACTGTGTTTCAAGAGCGAAGAACTTTCTTGAGAAATGGTGTGACCTGTATTCAAAATATGTTCGGCTACCGCTGATTTTTTCAACATTATTGCGCAATATTCCTTATAACGAGTTAAAATGTTCCTTCTAGTTTGACACACATAGCGTTTTGAACACGACTCACAATTGCTTTGGTGAATCCCGGAATGTCGAAATCGGAAACTTAATCAAAGGTGTTGCTTAAACAATGTTTTAGCTTGTTTTTACATCTACAAACTGGTTGTATTGCAAATTTAGAAAACGACCTATGGAATTTATTAATTACTGAAGAATGATAAGTGAAAATTTTAAATTTTATTGGAGTATTTGAAGGTATTGGCTCTAATTTGGTTAGTTGGTACGTTCCAATTTCCTTTTTTGTCTGAAAATTGAATGATTGATCAAAGGTTTGTGGTAACCATTGTCCAACGCATTGCTGAAGTTTCTCAACTTCGTTGTTATAATTTTGCTGGCTCAAAGGAACATTCAATAGACTATGAGTTAGACTATCAATCGGAGCTATTTTATATCTTAATGGTGTAGCTGAATCCGCCAGGGCATACCTAATATTTGTTAGAAAGTTGGGTTTTCTGTATATGTCGAAATTCGAGTGATTACCATCTTTTATATTGTTAATATCAAGGAAAGAAAGCTGATTAGCTGTTTCGATTTCGACAGTGAATCTCAGTGAATTGAGTTGACTATATAAGGCGTGTTCAAAAGGCCATTTAAATCAAAATTTTCACTTATAATCGCGAAAATGTCGTCAACATCTCTACCAAACTTTTGGAAGCTGATTAAATTTTGATTTTAAGGAGAATTCAAGTTAGCTTAGAAAAATATCGGCCAAAAATAGAGTGGATTGGGCTGGGCATTGCACATCGGCTTGTTTGTTTGTAGTAATTTTCGTTGGAAGTGAATAATTTTGCTTCATTAATAAAAATGTAAGGATCAGGTATTCTGTGCAGTTTCTATCGGGTATATTAATATTTGAAAGCCATCTCTTCAGAATGTTTATCGACTCGGGGATTGGAGTATTTGTGAATAGTGAAACAACATCAAATGAAACGAGAATATCACCAGGTTCAAGTTTGAAATATTTCAATTTTGCAAGTTCCAAAGAATTTTTCACATACAAACTTGGTGTGGCTTGGAAGTTGTTAAATTCGTTCATTAACAATTTTGCTATGTTATACGTAGGACAATTAAAGTTTGGAATGATTGGTCTCGTAGAATTACCCGGCTTATGAATCTTAGGTAAGCAATACAGTTTAGGAAAATTAGGATTTGAAAATCTAAGTTTATATTTTAAATTATTAGAGATTACAGCTGTACCCGATTTTAATGAATTATTAACTAGTTTAAAACATTTTGATAATGAATTCATGATAATCTGTTCATAGGGACCATCATTCGATAATGTATTTACCGAATTGTGATAATCCTCTTTGCCCATAATTACAATTTCCTGCTTTCTGCTTTCAATTAATAACAGTCTTTTTCTTCCAACGATTTACAGATATTACTGAAGTTATTGGAGGAACTTTTATATGATTTATTTGAATGTTCAAGAATTGTTTTGCTCTTGTTACGAATAACAGCTTTATCTAGAAAGTTGAGAGACCAAATCGTATTTTCAGTATCATTACTTAAGTCCTCTGTACGTAATTCCTTAGAATCAATTGCAAAATTTGAATCTTTATTCAACAAACTCATTTCCGTTTCATTAAAATTAATATTGGTTTCATTGTGAATAATGTTTATATTCTTATTATCCCCAAATAGTATTTAAACAGGCACATTTTGATTCATAATTTAGTTTACTCTGATGATGGCTACTTGGTAGCCGAAAGGTCCTCAGTACTTTAATAGTATTTTCAGTGGATAAGGGTGATATCTCTCATCAATAGTGTTATAATATATCCACAGTGTGAACTCTTTTATAGTATCTGTGACAATATTGATTGTTTCACAGCTCCATTCTTTCATCCAAAAATGAATAAAAAAAGTCGTCTGGTAGTACTAGAAGTAGGAAGTGGCTTCTCTATTCCGAATCAAACCTCCATTATATATTCGTGGCTTGAAGAAAACATCTTGTGGTACGTAGCCATTATTCGAATATTTGGAGGATAAACCAATTTTTGCGTAAGTCTTCAAGAAGGAGGATTGTTGGGTTCTTTTTCATCCAAGACGGGAAAGCCTGGATAATCGTGTGAACCAGCGATCGAATGTCCGGAGAGGAGATAAGCATACAAAACATTCTAGTGATCAAATATTGAAAGATATTTAGGTTCAGGTTTCTTGTGAATGGACTGAACATCGATTCTCCTCCTAGACCATGTGATCTATTGTAGCTCACTCCTAATTATAGTTCATCCAGTAAGTTTAGCCTCCCTATAATGCACACGATTCTGCTAGAGAGCTTTTGTTCAGAACTTCGGGTAGGCGATATGTCTTACCGAACATCTCAGACGTAATTCCATTCCCAGCTAGGTATTCACAGAAAACGGGTGACGCCGTTCCATTATCCCCGAGTCATAGTCTAAATTGAGCGTCTTCCACAAAAGGTGAGCCAACGTAGATGGTGGTGCAAATGGCAGTCTCTTGTGTATAGACCGATTAGAGTACGTGGGTATAACTTGCTTTTAGGAGTATTTTGGATCTTATTCTCGAGAGTTCATAATGAACGCTTTAGGGTGGGTTAAATCTGGTAAGAATTGCTGGTACTGAAGTATTATACTATTCAAGCTAGATGTGAAAAAATAATTATCGCACTCTGCCAGTGTCGGAGACTATCTCCAAATATAGCACTACGGCTCTACACTACAAAACCAGATAGAAGAACACAATAAAATAAATGAATGGGTTTCAAAGAACCGCGTGCCTCGGCGATAGAAGCAAAATTGTACATCCCAGTCTTCCCATCTCTCGACTAACTTATAGGAAATGGCTACAGCACCCCCAGCTCCCCCACCTCTTGACTGCGTACAAGAAACGGTTACAGCATCTACACTGCAGCTGAGTTCAATCGGACTCTGATATAAGGGAACTAAGGAATACAAACACCGTCACTTCCCGGAGGAGGTGGACAAGAAAACTTCACTCGGTAGAGAAACAGACAACGTGCTGCCTTACTAAGTCTCCAAAAGACCTTATGAAGTATCCACTGATACGGGAGCCAAGAATGAAGAGAAGGCAAATATGCAGCACTACTCCAATCGGGGCAGGAACAAGTTCACCTTCAAACAAGTATTAGACATTCACAAGACCGGAAGCCAAGCAACAAACAGCAAACGCTGAGAATATTAAGCTGCTTTGGTACCTGGAGTAATATTTTCATAGCAGCCCTTGGTGTGGAGCAGATAGCTCCGCTAATGGTCAGGCAAGTTTGTTCTAGTTAGCTTGTGACTTCATCTCTCGTCCTTCGATGTGATGCTTTTGACCATCACACTATGACATCATGCGTCAATACGGACATGTGCCCTGGAAAACCTCAGACTAAACTACCGAGGTAGACGGATTTACATCTGCACTGACAGCCGAGCGGCCCTGGGCGCACTTCGCGCCCACATAATGACTTCTAGGCTTGTCTTGGAGTGCAGGGAAACTCTGGTTGAATTAGCCAGAAGAAACAAACTTCAGCTAGTGTGGGTACCTGCCCATTCTGGTGTGAAGGGAAACGAAGTGGCCGATGAATTGGCCAAACGGGGCTCCTTGAGCGCCCCTGGCCCCGACTCCACGATCGGAATTTCATCGACCACTGGGCTCCACGCCCTCAAGGAGCTGCTGGACAGACAGTGGCTCTCGATCTGGCGTGGTTCCCCAGGCATGAGGCAGGCGAAGCTCCACATCAGGGAATTCTCGCCTAAACTCTCTAAAACCCTACTCTCTATGAGCAGGAGAGGCCTAAAACTGGTGACAGGACTCCTCACAGGACACTGTCATCTGAATAAACATCTACACACAATGGGCATTGTCGAAGACTCAAATTGTAGTAGATGTGGGGAGGCGGATGAAACTGCCTCTCATATCCTAGCAGAATGTCCAGCACTGGTTTCTCTCAGGCTACAACACCTCGGCAGTACATATATGCTGCCTGAAGCAATAAGAGATATCAGTCCAGGCAAAATCTTAGCTTTTGGCACGGCCTTGGGCCTGCTGGATTGATTCTCGTATCAAGGGGCGCACAATGGACCCAATCAAGCGGTCTAAGTGCTCCGGACTCGTCCGCCCCCGTTCTGATTGATTGATTGATTGATTGATTGATGAGTCAACATGGGCCTGAGAACCATGGTGTACAGCCAATATACTCAATTCAGATTTGTGACTTAGCTTGTTACTTTTTAGCGATAAATACTAACGACGGCTTCAACACTCCCTCAAGTCTATCAGATCTGACTTTATGTTGATATGTTGATTTCTCGGGCGTCAGATTTTTGCTAAGGCTTCTGCTAGGGCCCTTATCACAAACCGTATCACAGTGCTATCTGTGGATAGCCTTGTCCCAGGGTAGTCTCAGAAACAATAATCTCAAAGAAAGTGGTCCAAGCACGTTTTTTTTTGTTATAGCTTCGGAAACAAATAGTCATGCGGGTATTATTAAGAACGGCTATTCATACACTAACTCAATTAGCAATAATCACTATTTACCTAATGCTTCAATGATAACTGGCGGAACGCTCACTTTTCAATTTTGTCGATACAACTGCTCGGAATACTCACTCACCTTCTCTTATTCAGGCTGCCTGACTAATTAATTAATATAACTTGCGAGTCGTTCTTTTATACCAATCGAGGGGCTGGTCGAGTCACCTCCACTAGTTCCAGCCAACCCCTTTTTCTCTCATTACGCTCGAATGATGCTCCACCAGTTCCTGAATTTGGTGCTGTGGTGCTTATGCTCACGAGATTTGTCTCGTTATCTTATGTTGACATTGAATATGCACTGTTTTGAACGCGATCAAATATACGCGTTTATGAATTGAAATGAATACAAATCTGATCCTTATAACACAGGAATGTCTACACCCGGTACTATCTATATTCCTATACTGCAATATACTTATTCAGAATTATGAAATCTCTATACTTATTTAAACGAAATCTTCTAAAATTTATGACCAATAACAATAATTATTCAATATTCTGCTTCGTTTCAGGTTCTCCAATTTTGTTCAAATATAGAGCATTCCAAAGACACAGCTCAATTTATAAATATCATATTAATTTGGTGGAAAATATTCAACGTAAAAACTCCCCTCAAAAGACAACCAGTAAGGAACCTATCGTCTAAGGTAAGTCAGAGGTTGATCAGAAAATCAAGTTCTTGAGAGATTTATGAAATTGGTTAGATACGTGGAAGTCTAGTTCGGGTTTGGAAAATATCAAAACCGACATATACTGCATGCTCACACACAGCTTACGGAATTTCAGAAGCAATTTCGCATTGTTTCGATGAGAAAAATTCAAATTACATATTATTAGGAAAATTCCAAACAGATCCATTATAAGAAAGGTGTTATACATTAAAAAAGCAAATAGGGTGCAACTAAGGACTCAGTTCAACAGGAAGTTCATATATATGTCGTGAATAATCAATAAAACAATTGCTTCACTGTCGTTATTGCAGATTGTGCTGGAACGTACGTGTGACCAGCTTCAACATAGTCTCCGGCTTGTGAGGTCACGATCAAGCGCCTAGACCTTGTATTATAGAGGGTATTGTTTAAACTCCAAACATATGAACAGAGCTCCAGGATAGGTCGAACCTGTGCTTTCTAGATTATTAGAAGCTTTCGGGTTTAAAGTGACTCTTGGCCATCCGACAAGGGAATTCAGCCGCCAAAAGTTAGAACTGCAAATGAGGATAACGTTATTCTACATCACAGCGATGTAGCTCAAAAGGGATATCTTGATCTATAATTTTCTTCGTAACTCAGGTATGATGGTATAACTGTAGATGTTATTTCAGATCAACGGGCGTAAATTTAGGCGTTTCTGTTATATTCAAAGAAACGCTTTGTATGGAAAATTTTCTCTAAGAATATAAACTGGATACTCTTCCTCGGCGATTATGAAGTTTCTCTTAACCGTTATACGAGACATAATTTAATATTGCAATAAAGTCTAATGCTTTGTTCGAAAATCGAGGTGCTTCTCCTTCGAATATTATTTCTGTTCAACCTTACAAGCTGCAATTTATACGAAAACCTCTATATAGAGAGTAGAATATAATAATAAACAGGAGAACAAGGAGCTAAGATGGACTGAAGCACAAACTTAGTGAATCTAACTAACAGATTTCACATACTCTTGGTAACATATGCTAGAACATGTAACTGTGCTTTGCATCGACAAAATTAATGCCTGAATTCATTTAACATTATTTTATGGTAACCTACATTCAGCTGTGGCAAACATATAAATTCAGTGTGATATACTTTCGGCATTATCTTATTAACGTTTGCCTAGGGAAGCTGGGATACAACTAATTTATTATTCTTGAATATTGGCAGATCAACAAAGAGAAACGGAATGGGGAAATTTTGCGAAATCAAGATTATTTTTGTTGCGTAATTTCTACATGGGGTGGAATTATACCTATGAGTTTGTTCTGTAGCACTTAATGTGAAATATCACTAAATTGTTATTATCCACAATTAGTTTATTATGTTTCACAGAATGGAGCATTGTTCACCTGGCATTTATGATATACTTCACTCATTTCCTTTCGTCACTTCAAATGATAGACAGCCAGCAGAATTAATTTCTTTCCTCAAGATTGTGACGAATGTTTTTTAACTTTGGTTCACACCTTGTTGGGAAAGGTGGTAGGCATCAGAACTTTCCTCAAATCAAAATTGGAGGTTATATATATATATATATATATATATATATATATATATATATATATATATATATATATATATATATATCTAGGCAAACAGTTCGCCTAGATTTTCCAGACTCTACGGTCGAATCACCTGAAGATGGCAAATGCGACTTTGCCGGAACGTCGTGAAATTGGTCCTTTTGAGGACCGAAACCACACAACGCGGATCAATACCCGAGAATATATATATATATAGCAAAGAAATCCGCATCCTCGACCTTCGATAGAAGTTCTCATGATAAGTGATCTAAGTGGCAGAAAATCTGGAATTGTTTTTTTTCATGCGAATTGATCGCCAATGAAGCAGTGCATTCTGATTTCCGAACCAAGGTCATGTTTCATTGTATTCCAGAAGCGATTGGGTAGATCGTGCAAGCAACAACAACCATAGCTCATTCCCCTCGAAGTGATCTAAGTCCCACACGCTTTGAACCTTTCCCTTTAGCTTACACTAGTGAAATAGAACAAGATGTGAGCCAATAATAGAATGTTGGGAGGAGGAACGAGTGGATGGTATGACTCCGGTCAATCCTCATGTTTCCTAAGATCAATATGTTGACATTTCGAACGGCTACAGTTTGAAATATAACCTTCTGTTCCTGGTTCCTGCTGAGTAAGATTTGTTTGTCAGATACTATATTGATCATGCTCGATATGTGTGGGTCGTTCTATTTTCTCTAAGGGTTCTTCGTTTACCATTGATTGCTGTTTTCGATAGAAAACAAAGTTCAACAGGTCTCGAGAATGATAATAAAGTTGGTGACCAGCACCTCAAATCGTTCGTGGTGTAATATCAGAAAACATTTTACATAAGCGTCGACCTTGGAAATATCTATAGAAAATGGAGAGATCGCGCACCTCTCCACAATGTTCTAGAGATGTCGTAGAATTCGTGAATGTGGCATCAGCAACCAAAAGAATAGGTCTATCCTGAATATAATCTAACAGTTTTTTTTTCAAGCACCTAGTGCCATTTGAATTGGTTTGTCTCACCTTCCAATAAATTATTATATTTTCGTAAAATAAATGCGCTAATCATGACAGTTGATGATTTTCCCTCTCTTATCCTGATGATGATGATGAATGGATTGTGGCCAAAGTCATCTTAGTACCATAAAAACCCGAATTGCTTTTTTTTGTCATGCAAATATACCCCGAAGTGATCTAAGTTCCACACACTCTGAGCCTTCTCGTTCAGCGATCAGCGGTAATGTTGACCATGAGTGATTATTCGTACCGTGAAATGGATGAAATAGCATTTTCTTCAAGTGAATTTGGATAGAAGAAACGAAAACAAAAGCAAGACAGTAGGGATCCGTAAGCTACGTATGAAATCCAAATGATTGAAATGAATTTGTTAGTAAAATAAATGTTCTAGGTATGATATTCAAGTTTTCAATTTAATGGCAGTGAAATTTAATGATTCGTATTTTGTTCATGTGCTCTGTTAAATATATGAGCTGTTGAATTGTGTGGGATTTGATTAAATTATTTGTTTATGCATGGAATATTGGACGATATCGTTACTTCATTTAATATCCCGAATCACTGCGGCAAAATGTTCTCTATTGCGGTTATATTCGGGATACAATTGAATGTCATTCAATCAATACTAAAGATTGGCAAAAATAGAAAATCAGATTGTTCTTTTCGTAGTAGTTCTGTAAATATAAAATTTGTGATGACATTTCAGGCTCAAGAATATGAATTGGTGAGTTCATCATGAATTTGAAAATATTTGTAAAATTTCTTAAAAATCTGACAATTTGTGATGATATGTACTACCGGTTTCAGGGTCTATAGATTTCACCCCATCTTCAGGTATTATAAGACTACAATAATTGAAAATGAATCAGTATCACCTCATCCTATAATGCTTCGTTGGCAGTTCTCGACAACATCTTGATAAGACGGGATTCTATACCATAGGTCTTGCTAATGGGAATACTTCAGATGGTTTTATGTGATCTGAAGCGAGAGCCCTCAAAATAATCTACGTCAACCCGTCATTGACAGAGCAGAGGGTATTATCTTCGGCAACAAGCTTAAATTGGGATCTTGTCTTGCAGCGAGATGTGAAAAAGCAATTATAGCACTCTGCTAGCTTCGAAGACTGTCTCCAAAGATAGCACCATGACTTTACACTACAAAACCAGATAGAAGACCACAAAGATAACAATCAAATAGCTGAATGAGTTACAAAGAACCGCGTTCTTTGGCTATAGAAGCAAAACTCTACCTTCCAGTCTTCCCATCCCTCGACTACGTACAAGAAGTGGCTATACAGCATCTGCACTGCAGCTGAATTCAATCGGACAGTGGTACAAGGGAAGTAAGGAAGACAGACACTGTCACTTCCATGAGGAGGTGGTCGAAAAAACTTCTCTCGGTAGAGAAACTGACGACATGTCAGGTCTCCAAAAGACCCTATTCACTGATACGGGAGCCAAGAATGAAGAAAAGGGAAATACTCCACATATCTTCACTGATGATATCAAAACCAAAATGGAAACTAGGGCGAGTATTCACTCAAAATACATGGATCTATTCCCAACAATGCCTCTAGGGAAATACGCAGCAGTACTCCAATCGAATATTTGTGCTTCCAAATATGGAGGAAAAAGTCTGAAAACTAGATCAGTAGAGGAGACATGCATTACGGACAGCACTGCTGCAATTCTTGCAATGGGCAGGGACCAGATTACCTTCAAACAGGTATTAGAAATTTACTAAACTGGAGGTCAAGCAGCAAATAGCAAACGCTGAGAACATCAAGCTGCGTTGGAGTAAGAAACACGACCTAACAGATGAGAATGCTCACCCTACGATGGAAATGACAGAAAAGACTGACTGGGAAAAACCTGCGACAGCTTATAGGAATCATTGCGAGATACTGTCTCAGTTTAAAAAATACAAGCACCCTATGGGCCAAATGGAGGACTCACTGTATATGGCAGGTGAAGAAGAGGAGGACACATGATGAGTACCTACCTAGTCCTCGCCAATATTGGAGAGTCTATATGGAAGGTATTCGATCATGGGCGAGTGTTGTGCTATTGTTTGTATAGCATCCAGGGTGGCTGAACGTCTAGGAACAACCTGAAGTCTGGTTCCAATAATTTTTATCAGAGGAGGATGAGAAATCTTCAATAAGACACCCTGGATGGTGTGTGGGGAGGTAGTCTCAGATTCCTACTGACTAAAACGTCTCCCCTTCTTGAAAACCAAGGTCCACGCAGGTATCACTATTAAGCATTCTTCCACTTGACATCAATAAGATAAAGAGGTTCACATCCCCAGTGTTTACTGGTTTCGGGTATCTTCGAGTCGCAACACCTCCTCTGCAAATATTCCTACCGCTCGCCAGTTTGCTTCGTCTTCTAGTATGTTGATGGTATATGACTACGGTGTCAGGAGTAACGGTTTCCAATGATTACTAACTACTCTGACCAATAAGTCACCTTTCTGGCTCAATCCAGAATCCATAACCTAGTGGCTCTCGAAGATTTGAAAGTTTTCTGTTTGGTATTCAGAAATTCATCATTGTTTCTCCTCTCGTCTTTATAAGGATGAACATCCAGCAGGCACCTTTAATCAATCTTTGGGACCTTTCCTTCATATTCATGATAACATTACACCTTAACTCCATCAACAAGAATAGTGAGTGTATGGGGAATCATAGGATCAATAAGAAGAACATTGGAATCGTTGATCAGCACCAACAGAACGCTTGATTCGAGGTAAAGAAGTTCGATTCTGTAGATCTGAGAGTTGCTTCACAAGCAGAACTTTAATCGATGGAAACATGATGGTTGAGGTAACTGATATCAGAAAATTGGAGCAGTTCCACCCAGTTTTTGTGGAATAGTATTATTTTGTTGCAATAGTCAGAATAGGCCCAGTATTTCATAAGATTGATGTTCGCTTTCATAATATTAGTAGTACTATCTGAAGGAGATGCAAATAACAATCTCTTATACTTCGTCGTATTTTTATAAGGCAATCGTATGAAAATCCTTCTAATTCGTAAAAGTCAACAAAGCAAGAATATGTTCATATTACAAATGGTTGCGTAAAAGAAACGGAGGGTGTGGTCTCGTGGCGATGGAAAATCCAATTTGGATTTGTGGTATTGTGATTGATGATCTTATTTAGGTAGGTGTCTCCGGACTGCTCTAATCTGGCTCTAATACAGTTCGTATTCGTTACTAGCATCACCCAACACAGGACCTTCATTGTTCTACAACAGGAATGAATTAAAATCATGAAATAATTTCGTAGGTGATGCTTTTCCAGTTCGTTCAAGCAGATCGCACAAGTAATTAATGGAATGCTGCCGCGTATCATATTGGGAGTTGAAAATAATAGAATATGTAATAAGATGAGAGAGTTATAATTGAACAGCATATTATTCTCTCGGTTATTACACCACCATGTGGAAATAGTCGCTCTGTTTCAGTGTAGGTATAGCAAGATCAAAATATGTTGCTGTCTAGCCAAGCGAAGCCCCTCTGCATCTCAAAGTAGCTGAAAGTATCCATTACCTAATACATTTATCAGATCGATTGATGATATCCGCCAGAGAATGGCATTTGATTCAAAATGACAACGAAAGTATTCATCATCGGAATAATGCACAAAATTTTGCTAACTCCAGTTGCTTAATTACGTGAGTGTTGATTATGCAATAGCTTCAGTGTTATCAACAATAATTCATGGAATGTATTCTGTCAAATTTGATCGTTAGAGTGAAGCAAACGGAAATAAGTTTCCATAACCTGATACCAATGCGTTCAATATTCACAGATTAACTAAACAAGAGCAAGGAAATTCAATCAGTGGATATAAACCAAGACCTATCTCTTATTTGAATGACCAAAGCGATTCCAGAAGCTAAGATTCCGAGAAGAGGTTGAATTGATGAGCTAATTTCAAATATTTGTCCTCAATACGTAGTATCGATCACCAATAATACGTATGAGTGAGGAGTGAATATACTCAACAATTTCCAAATATTTTATGGCTCCAAAATGTCATTTTATATTTATCGGAATCGGCCTTCAGGTCATACATCTGAACTCTCGCCTATATATGTAGAACTGGGATTCTGAGGTCTTGTCCTACGACTAGAATGTACAAAATACTGAGATCAACCCCCCTACATTGCAATATGAAGGCCTGCAAAAAATGTATCCTTAAAATAAGCAAAGAATCTCAATGAGGTATGAAACGGTGAAATGATGAAATTTCTCTAAAAATGGAATATCCATCACTCCTGACACCAAGGGTTGCCTATATTCATTCAAATTCAATTAATTATATATAAATTCTCGGGAAATAGCTCACATCAACACTTATGCCTTATATTTTCTTGTCTTTACGTACTTTTCGCTCTCACGACCATCATCAGAAGACTTATTATGTCTAAAACTGGATTACTTAAAGCTAATTGTATTACAAAAAGCGTCCTTATCGCACCAAATATATCAATAATCCACTGTTAAGCAGAACTTTTAATAAATGCATGTTCATGTCAATATAGTCTGTGAACGACTAGAGAGACCAATTAATTTTAAGTATTCACTTCCAAACCAGATGTTAGCTTTATGAGCTATTAGAAAAAGGTTTGTCAGTTACTGGAGATGTACTTGACATTCTACCTAAAATATACTTTTAACATTATAAAGAGGCATGTAGGAATTTGCAAGAGTTTTTATTTAATTAAGTTAGTATACATGTGACTTAGAGTTTGAATATCTGTCCTATGATTTACAGATTTGGAGTCACGTTTTATGTGAAAGTGAATACTTAAACCTAATTGGTCTCTCTAGTCGTTCACATGAACACGCATTTATTGAAAGTTCTGCTTAACAGTGGATTCTTGATATATCATAATTATAACACTGAGGTGTTACAATTTCGATTATACGTGTTTCTGTTCGTTTCGGCGACGTGGGCATTTTGCTTTGTGTAATACAATTAGTTTTGAGTAATCCAGTTTAAGACATAATAAGTCTTCTGATGATGGTCGTGAGACCGAAACCTACGTAAAGACAAGAAAATATAAGGCATAAGTGTTAATGTGACCTATTTCCCGAGAATTTATATATAATTCATACCTGGGTCAAGAATCTTCTTTATAATTCAATTAACTGCACTCTTTATTGATCAAACCTTTTAATTATTTCCTATGGAAGGGGCTCAATACTTTTTTCTCATTAATCAAGAACTGGGTTCACACAGAAGTTTTTGTACTAATTATGCAATGCGTGGTCAAACCAACAGCCATTGTGAGAACCGCTTCACAAAAACTTGGTTTTCTATTCCGTGACAAGACCTACTTTACATCCCAGCAGCTCCTCATAATCTGGAAAGCACAGATTCGACCTGTCCTGGAGTACTGTTCACATGTGTGAAGTTCGGATTCCAAACATATTCAGAAGCTGTTGTATTCTATTCAGAAAAGAGCTATTCATTTGATTGTTAATGTCACAGTTCAGTTCATTGACCTCTCTAGAACATCGTTCTCTCTCCCTTTTCTATAGATATTTCCATGGTCGGTCTTTATCAGAAATCTCATTTGTTGCTCCATCACGGACTAGACGTGTTGTAGTATAGGAATTATCCATTCCTATACGAGATTACCTAAAAACCTTAAGTTATAGAATTCGACCTTATTCTTATTAAGTAATGTTATTAAGCATATATTGATAACTCATAACTGACCCACTAACAACATGTTGACTATTACACATTGTTTAGCCCAAGATAACCTCGACACACAGAACAGGGTATCTCGAGGTAGTTATTGAGGAATCGATGTATATGCTAAAGACTAGAGTATGTAGAACAATAACATAAACATCACAGTAGATTATAATATATATAGTTATGTAGGATTCATATACAGGCAGTTATATCATAATTATTCATATAAGATATTGATGTAAGACTGTACTATTATTATGTAGAGCGAGGCATTATGTCGTAATGGCGTCGAGCTCTACAATTTAGTAAAGTGACTCTTTCATAAGTGATATGTTTCCATCCCCTACACCTTCACCAGGACCACGGGTCAGTTAAGGCAAACCGCCCAACGTTAAGACCTTTAACATTAAATGGCGATCTATGCCAGTCTTCTACTTTACAGTGTTCAAAATAGTCACCCCTTCATTATCAAGCTCGAGACCTGCCGAACTTCTTTCTACCAGACTTCATTTTTTCATCGAACAGCCAAGTTGGGGAACTTTTACCTAGGGAGGTCTTTCCCTATTCTTATAACCTCCAAGCCTTCAAGAAGAATTCGAATGCCTAGCTCTTTTACCAACATTCCACCGCTGACTCACACGATGTGCCTCGAACACAGGTTTCCCTTTTAGGTAGTCAAAGTATATATGAGAAAAAAATTATACAAGTTTTATAGCTATGCAACCAGGTAACCATCAAGGTACAGATATATGTAAAACTCACTCATTTGATTCAGACACTATCACTTCACACACAGGGAGGTCGGTACAAGCCCGGTTTGTCACGTTAATCAAAGACTATCAATCCATAACAATATAATATATATTTAATAAAATAGAAATAGAAGATAACATTTATAATAATGAAAAAGAATTATGAATTGAATATACTTAAAGGATTTTAATGCCAATTTACGTTAATCAACCAATATTTACTGAACTCTACGTTGATTCACTACTTGAGGTAACAGAATGAAAGACTGAATGAACTCGACAAGCTTAAACTCAGGATGAACCAGAATTGAACTAACAAACAAATATGAGAATGAATGAACCAGAGAAATTCCAATTGTTATGAGAATCTGAATTGATTTCAAGCCAAGTCAACCTGAATCAAATCTTGACTTGGCCACCTCATACCTTTAAACCATCTCCAGATAATAATAGAAAACTTACATCACTTTAGTAACAAATATAAAGTAACCCATGAATTTATCAAAGTGAGGAACAATCAATGATCTTCTAATATAGCTGAACTATTTTCTTTTCGCTTCGGCTTTGGGTTTCATAACCATAACTTACCATCCCTCTTAACCATTTAACTTGAAGGGATGCTTGTCTAAGATGCATAAAAGAACTTTATATATCTGGTGGGGATAAACTGACTCTAGGTTATATTCAGAGTCCCTAGTCGATCTAGTTATGATTAAATAATTTAAATAGCTATACTAATTACACATTGAATGAAACTGCAAGCGCCCTGATACAATCATCAATCTGGCCACTTTTTTTTGTATAATTTATGAGAATGAAAACAAGAAAACACCTTTCGTCTTATGCTTAGAGCAAGCGACCATAACTTGCTAGGTCATTCAGCGGTCATAATTGACAATGTTAATGCGTTCTCTTCAATCTTTCTAATCTTTGTTGAATGATATATTCATAACTTCTTATCAGGGTAGTAAGAGACAAACCCGTATCTTGCCGATACTCTAAATTAAAAATAATATTATATCTTCTCTTTTAAAATTTTGTCCGAGAGAGATGTAAAGGAACAAAGTATCCCATTAAAATTCCTTCATGAATGTTCTAACAGTTTACTAAGCTTCGAGTACTTTAAAATGAGATCTATTTAAGTCTTTCATGAAATACTATTGTTATATCGAATATTGAAATGTATGAATGATTCATTTGAATTCAAAGTTACAAATCAGAGGGTTGATTAAAAACGTGGTTGATATTTATAGAACATTATAATTTCTATAATCTGGTTGTTGTTATTAACGTAGCCAAGTGAACAACTCATGGTCTACCAACATTAAATATATAAACAAACTGAACATTTTTTCATATTTAGTATTTTTTTAAGTAAATGTGAAGCAGAGATTCAGTAATATTAGTAATAAAATGAGAAAACACTATGAGTACGTATGAATCAAACTCAGTAGTCCAAATGAGTCTTTCAATTTATTTTGAATACTTGAAAGGATAGAATGTCATTTTTGAAAATTGTCTGGAATTAACACTCTGATCACTGTCGAAATTCATAATTTTTGTTAATATGAACCTCTGAAGGAATAGTAGATTATTGATAAGCTTGTGTGTTTCTATGCCCATCATAGATCAAGTTTGCACATATATTCATCTCCCCCTATTGAGTGGAGAATCAAATGCTTAGACAAAAGAACTGATACTGTATGAATGGAAAATTACGTTGGGTATGACTATAAGCAGAGAATAAACTTATGAAATGCAATATCGAATATACTATTTTCTCACATCATTTATATCTACGAATTGCAACAGGAGAAGTGAACAGTGGTTCGATAGTAAAAGAACTTTTCATTATGCTGCAAATATCAATCATTTCCAGGACTCTAGCGTTCGTGAGGAATGTCAAATTCATATAATAGCTCCGTAAATGTGATCAGAGAGTAAAAACTCTTAGCGTAGTGGATGATTGGTTCCCAAAGGGGTCGTATTCTATACTAGTTTATTCTCACAACATTCTATGCTGCATACAAAAAAGTCTCTTGACGGAGGTCCAGATTTGTTACTTAAATAGGGTTAGCGCTTTTCTATCTTGAATGTATACGTTTCTTTAGGATAAGTTCAACAGAGTATAAGTAGACACTCTCTCCATCACATATGTGAAACGATTATTGCTCGCCTAACAATTCTAGTATACATTTAGCTTCTCGTTATTTTCTATAACAAATTGTACGAGTATTTATAATATAAAATATGTATTCACAGCCAAAACCAAAATTATTTGATAAATTCAGTTATACATGAATTTAAAGAATTGATGTTTGGAACACGGTCGTACTTACAGGTCTGGGAACTCGAGGCTGTTCCTATGTGAGAAGTGAGTACGCTAAGCGTCATCTGTTGCATAGGTGGCGCGTCAGTCGAAGAATGATCTCTGACACGTATACGATCTGGTAACTGTCATTTTTGACTCGTAAACACAAGGAATACCGGCGTTTTTAGAAAAAAATTACGAAACCGTGCATTGTGCCGAAATGCAAAACGGGGTACAAAAATGTAAAACAAGAAACTTCTGTTTTTAAAGTGCCGGAAGATGCGGAAATGCGAAAAAAGTGGATGCTTGCGATTCCGGATAGAAATCGTTTTAACGAGGTCTTTTATGTGTGCGTCACGTATAATGAAAAAGATGAAGTTATTTTTAAGGTGAGTAATACATTTTGACAAGAGTAACAGTTCTATTCCTCTTTCAAATCAGAATAGTCAATATTGCGTGACGAGAAAAATTATTTCACTTAATAATGTGATTGTTGTCATACTTCGATCCAAGTGCTAGCTGGTGGCTGAGCGAGGGACCACGAGTTTGGCGACATGTAAGAGACTCATGTCAAACAAGTTCCCAGACCTGTATGTATGACCGTGGTTTAGAATGTTCTCTGATGTCAGAAGCTGGGGTATCCTATGGTGGAAATTTGCATCAGTAATCTCGGTGAATTATCCGGTTTTTGCAGTAAATCATTCAGCTGTTGCGAAATCATCAAGAAGGAAGCGGCATGAAATTTGACTGATTAAAATAATTGGTTATCTATTCATCAATTTATGCTGAGTCATCGGGTTATTGTGAGACATCAGTAGCTCAAACGATAGGTTAATGAACAGGCAGACGCTTGTGCACGCAAGGGAACTGAGATGCCGCTGATTCGTCGTAAAACCACCCGCACTTTACAGGAAATGTTCAGAGCAGTAGACAGAGAACTCAGTACTGTACTTGGACATATACCGTCCGAAATCCTCCTAGGTAAGCTTATGGGAGAGATGGCCTTGGAGAGCATAAGGGGAGATAGAAATAACAGTATTGATGACGGTACATTGCAAACCAAACGGCCTAGTGAAGATTCTGCAGAAGAGTATTTGCCAACTGCCTGCGAAACTGCAACTTTTCGCAGGAGCAATTACTTTGGGATATACAGCATCATAGAGAGACTCATACCTTTAAAGCCAGGAAACATTTGAGTGTTTCTAAAGGATCTAATAACAGCGTACTGATATAAAACAGTAGCGAGAAGGGGATTCAATGGTCCTTGGAGGATACGGTATGAGAAACCCGTAATTGATTGTAATCTATTCTCGCCTGACAATTCTAGTTGAATACATTCAGCTACTCGTTATAATACTATGTGAACATCCAAACAAAATGGTAAATTTTGTAACACATGAATATGAAGAATTGATGTTCAGAATGTGTCCTGATGTTAGAAGCGATGATAGCTGGTGTGGTTATTTAATCTTGTCTCATGTTGGAATTTTCAATCAGTCATCTTGATGAATCATCCGGTTATTGCAGTGCAAAATCAACAGGGCGATCGCGGCATGAACTGATAAAGATAATTGGTTTCCTGCGTATTGATGTAAACAAGTCTTATAAAATCACTTATAAGAATAATCTAAGAAGCGAGTCTGGAAAAAACCCCGCTAACTAAACATTTCCAGGTGGTTAACATTAAAATTAATTATAGCTTAGTATTCGTTTTATGTCCTATATTGGTTATTGATGTTGACAGGTTTATGATTTCCTTTAGAACAAGGAACTATTGGGAGATCATTGAAACCCTCTCAATCATGCCAGCTATAGTATCATATCACCCTCCTTGAAGCGGGTGTGAATTGATTCGTGTTCATTGTAGAGATTCTTTTACTATTTCTCACCCTAACATTTGTTACTGATACTGAACATAAGACATCTGACAACCCCTATATGTTCTTGTTACTTTTTGTTGAAATATTTTAATTTAACATGAAATTTTAAACATGATTCTGTTTTATGATATTGGAAATAGCCTGCACCAAACCCTTATTACTATAAACTATGCGAAATCATCGGGCTTCCAGTTCATGACTCACGCCAGCCCTGAAGATGCCACCTGTAATGATTAGCGAAACGGCAACAAGTCTTGTTATTGTGACGCGGAATTGAGCCGGAAGCCAAGAATTTTCAAGATTATCTATCCGCGGAAGTATACTATTCAAGGCTTCGGGATTATGTGAAGAGAAGTATTCGGATGAATCATTTGATAGTTGCTGAGGACAAGTACAGGCTATAATAAAACAAACATGTGCGTTCGAATATAGCTTGTATGAAATGACGGTTGGATATGATTTGCTTCCATTGTAAAAATAAAAATACATTCATCAATTTTTTTTGAAATCATTCACATAAGGAATACACTGAAATACCTCTATATCATCAGGATATTTTCAAGATTTCTTGTTACTTCCTTCACTGTACGTAGTATATAGTGTAAAGTGAGTATTATAATCGTGGCAAAAGAATTTTCCGGATTTTCGAGGATATATCACTTTTGAGCATTTCTTAATCTACCTGAACTATTTCCACATGATGTCTGTGTGTGCGTATGTGCATGCGTTGAAACTGTGGAGACGATTGCTCTTTCCATATTGGTCGTATTGTAGGGAAAATATAGCATGATATTTAAGTTATTATATTCATGCTGAATATGTATATATTATTGAGAACAATTATTATTGATACACTAAGCAGTACGTCACCCGTGACAAGAGGGGCGAACGTTACCTTTCAGGTAACACTTACATTGATAGATATAGATGTCTCGATATTCTACCGAGAACGACATGGTACAATCCTGTCACGGGTACTATTGACTTAGTGATGTTTTGAAATTTTGCAGATCGCTTTAAATTGGTGATAATAGGAATAATAAAGATTCTTGACCCAATATGAATTATATATAAAAATTCTCGGGAAATAGGTCACATTAACACTCTGTTTAAAATTTTTGTCTTCACGTACGTTTCGGCCTTACGACCATCATCAGAAGACTTATTACTTCAATCACCTGATTACTTAGAACTAATTGTAATAACACAAAGCGTCCTTATCGTACAAATTTCGTTTAAATGCCAACGTCGCCGAAACGAACAGAAACATGAAATGTGTTATAATTCCGATTTCATGTTTCTGTATAGGTGAAAATAGGGATTTTATAGTACAGTTTTGAGCGCGATAGCTTCGATTCAAGTAGCATTTTTGACACCCATCTTCAGTTTTCCGAATGGAATCATAGTTTGAATCATGATGACTTGTTGTCATTATGGTTCGATAGAATACTATAATTCCATTCGAAAAACTGAAGGTGGATGTGAAAAATACCACTTGTTTTCCTTGTTATGATTATATATCACACGTATATTTTCAACCTGCAAAATTGTCCGAAATTCTCATTCGATTGATCACAGATTTTGTACTGTAGGTCTCCAATTTCCATCCGATGCTAATTTGAATGGGAGTGAATCATTGGAATGATGTGATTGTTGACCTATTTAAATGCTCAAAGCTAATTGACACATTGTAATTCTAAAGATCAAAATACGTTCGATTTGTAATGGTAGTGGGGATTGCGATGTCCTCCAATTTCCCTGAGTTATGTCATCGTGATAAAGAATTGATATCTACAACAACGTTTCCATTAAAATTTTCTGTAGTCAGCACACAATTAGGCGCATTCTCCTTGATCGCAATACCAAAAAGCCTATGGCGCCAGACGGAATTCCACCTGTCATTCTCAAGGAATGTGCCCTAATTGACAACAGTTTTTTGAAGGTTGCTTACCCTTTCATACAAACTTGGTGTTTCCTTCCGGCTGGAAGACCGCTAGAGTCCAATCAATTCCAAAGAAGGAAAGGAACCCCTTCCTAATAATTATAGACCTATTATAGCACTATTATGTGTGATCTTCAAAATGATGGAGAAAGCAATCAAAATCAAACTCATCCAATACCTAGAGGGCTCCAAACGTCGTGAATGACCGGCAATATGGCTTTCGTCAGCTGAGATCGACAGGGGACCTGCTTGCCTACCTAACACATGTGTGGCAGAAATCTATTGAAAAACATGGGGAATTTTCAGCTATAGCATTGGAAATCTTCAAAGCATTTGACCCGTCATATGGTTTACCGTCTCAATTTTGTCGCTTACTATCGAGTTTTCTCTCAGATAGATCACTCCATGTGGTGGTTGACGGAGTATCCTCCGATACAATGGCTATCAACGTTGATGTTCCGCAGGGATGTGTCTTGGCACCAACTTTGTTTCTGCCCCATATAAACGATCTGCTGGAAGTGACCATTTGTTCATTCCACAGCTTCACAGATGATGGTACACTGTATTCCGCTTTCTCATCTAGAGCCACGATACCATCTAATGATACCAGAGGAGCGAGACAGAGACAGATTGACGCAATTAATGGAGATCTGGTGAATATTCCGAAATGGGAATCTGATAATCTAGTAGAGATCTTATTCCGTCATCTAGGACATTATATCTTACTTTTTATCTGACTACAAGCTCATTAGTCAAATTTGTTGGGTAATTCATGCTCTAATTCGTTGGGAATTGAGTGGCTAAATATGCGCTATAGATTCGTTCGAATTTCATAAAACATAAATCGTCATATTCAATTGTTTCGCAAATCGATTTAAACGGAGATAAACCATTTTTACATTCGCTACTCAAAGTTATAAATGCTCAAATCTGTGTCATGTGCAATAATTATTATTTGGTTTTTCATTATGATTACACTGTACTGTCATTAATTCATATAATAATTTGAATAATACACTTGTGCTTCGGAACAATGTGCTATCAATGTGAAATATGACTAAGTGAATAACGTACGACCAAGCTCGCAGATTTTATCGACTTTTTAATGAATATTATTACGATTATTCATTAACACCAAAATAGATATGGACGTATGGGTAAAAAAGCTGCGTTCAGTTGATCTTGTGACTTTCTTCACCGCAAATGAAATACGTTAAGATATATGCTATGTTTAATCAATCAATAAAAACAGGGGCGGATAAATCCGGAACACTAAGACCGCTTGATTGGGTCCATTATGCTCCCCTTGATACAAGAATCAGTCCAACAGGCCTAAAGCAGTGCCGAAAGCTAAGATTTTGCATGGACTGATATCTGTAATGGCTTCAAGCGGTATATGTGTGCTGCCAAGGTGTTGTAGCATAAGAGAAGCCAGTGCTGGACATTCTGATAGGATGTCAGAGGCAGTTTCGTCTGCCTCTCTACATCTACTACAAGCTGGGTCTTCAACAAAGCCCTTTGGATGTATATGTTTATTCAGAGGACAGTGTCCTGTGAGGAGTACTGTCACCAGTTTTAGGTCTCTCCTGCTCACAGAGAGTAGGGTTTTAGAGACTTTAGGCGAGAACTTCCTAGTGTGGAGCTTCGCTTGACTCATGCCAGGAGGACCATGCCAGACTGAGAGCCATTTTCTATCCAGTAGCTCCTTGAGGGCATGGAGCCCAGTGGTCGATGAAATCCCGTTCGTTCAATATAAATATGCTATATCACATTGGAATTTTATTGAAATAGTCTATGTATTTCGGTACTCTGTGTTCTCTAGTGAAACTTGCTGTGACACGAACTATTATTATCACAGAGTGAACGCATTAAATAGACTGTGACTTTTCTTTCTGATTACAATACTCCCCTCACACTATATACTACGTATAGTGACGGAAGTACAAATATGGGAATGTATGTCAATGCATTTTTTTGAGAAATAGCTGGCAAGCAAATTAACAACAAGCAGGTATGGTATCACTCATCTGCCTACATACGTTCTACCTTTACGTCAACTGCTCTGGATTATCAAATATCATGCTAGAGGCATATAACGCCAGAATAAGATCACCAAAGCTAGTTTATTCCTCCTCCTGACCAAAGATGATGGAACATTAGCCACTGCACCTCAAGAAAATGCCAACTTCTTTGCTGGAATGTTTGCAGCAAATTCACCCTCAGAGGAAGGTCCCTACTAATATTGCTGCCATCGACACCCATATGCCTGAAACTGTCTCTCGGTATGGCTATGGGGTCAGACGGAATTCCAACTGTAGCTCTCAAGGAATTTGGGCCAGAATTAACACCAGTTTTCTGTAGGTTTCACCCTTACATACAAACTTGATCTGGTTTCTTCCAGCTGGAAGACAGCTGGAGTCCCAAAAAAGGGGAGAAGACCCTCCCCAATAATTATAGATTCATTGCACTATTATCTGTGATTTATAAAGTCATCGAGCTCATCCAATACCTACAGAGCTCCAAAATCGTGAACAGAGATTAACAGAAAACCTGCTGGGCTGCGGAATCTATCGGAAAATATGTAGAATCTATAACTGTAACATTGGATATTTTTCAAAGCATTTGACCGAGTCTGACATCAAGGCCTTCTTGAAAAATTTCCGTCGTATGGTTGCCGTCTCAACTTTTTCGCTTACTATCGAGTTTTTTTCTGAGATAGATGACTACATGTGGTGGTTGATAGAGTATCCCTCGATACAATTACTATTAACGCTGGTGTTCCATAGGGATCTGTCTTGGTACCAACTTTGCTTCTACTCCATATAGACAATCTGTTGGAAGTGACCATCTCTCTCGTACATAGCGTTGCAATTGATGGTATACTCCATACTGCTTTCTCATCCAGAGCCTCTATACCACCCCAGCAAAAGGAGGAAGACAGAGACAATTTGACGCAATTAATAAAGATTTGACAACGATTTTGAAATAGGGATCTGATAATCTGGTGAAATTTAATGCAATCAAAATGGTTCTCCAGGAAGGCGGATCCCAAAATTCCTAATATGATGATGTTAGGCACAACTATTCATGTAAAGTCTTCCATATCCATTCTCTTGATCATCAACAACAGCACCCTCCCGTGAGATGATCATGTGAGGTCCATTGCAAAAATCCGCTTCACAAAAATGGTTTTCTATTCCGCGCCAAAAGCTATGTCAAGGAGTACTGTTCACATCTTTGGATAGAACAAACATGGATGTATCATCCAAGGATTCAATAGAATTTTTGTGATACATCAAATAGCTTAGTCATATCAAAACACCTACGATAAGAATTCATTACCAACGATACAATTCCCATCCAACACATTGAATATTTAATAAAAACGTATCGTCCATGTTCAATTGGGAAATTGGTAAGTGGGACATCGGAGAAACAGTTCAAGGTGCTGCAGAATCCAGCCAAGCAATATTTGGTTGTTATTCAAATCCTACATTGAGAAATATATTCTACTCCATAAATAACAGCCCGAGTAAAAAATGATCCGCACTTCAACATTCAGGAATCATTGAAAGAAACGAGGTTTAATTCAAGTCAACGGCATTTTCTTGGAATGCGATGTAAAATTCCACGTTAAGCATTCTGTGAAATATGTTTCTCATACGAGATTTCAGTAGGAACTGCTAAAATAGATTTGTTTAGGGTAGAGTGACGTTTTAAGAAATGGCGTTCATAAGTATGCATGACGAGCTAACGTGCCATAAAATATACGAAAAGACGTATGTTTATGTCCATTTGAACATGTCAGACCTTGAACGGACCACTTAAGATCAATAGTTGTCTGCTGGAGGCGCTTGAAACTTACAAGAACAAATGTTTCCTCACTTATCGAGGATTCTACTGGTCATATATATAGGAAAAGCACCTGCAATGTCTGGCTAATCCAAACAAACTATTTCACGAGTCATGTACACATTAAATTCTTATTATCAATTCTGAATTCATTTTGAAATTTCGAAATGGAGTTTCGCTGATCTAATTTTTTTTTCTGATTATCATACTTGATTTCAGCGGGAAATATTTCAAGCTGAAGGACAAGAGTTCGAATGGTTCCTAAATACACCATCTTTACACCTATGACATTGATAATTATTGCCCTATTTTGTGATATACATTTTGTCTAAATATTCCAAGTATATTCCTCCATCGTTCATCATTTGACCCGACTTAGCTAAAAAATGCGCTTACGCCACTTAGTTGGACTCATTGTGCGCCCCCGTGATCAGAAGCCAATTCTATTCTAGCAGGTTTGTAGGCCAACAGAAACCCAGAATATTGCCAGTGCTGGCTTCCATAAGTTCTTCTGGGAGCAGTTTTGATTCTCCGGAGTGTCGGTGCCTGAGGGTTGCTAATGCTGGGCATATTGAGTCATCTGTGATATCCATAGTGTGAGAGGGTTTGTTAAGACGACAGTGACCGGTTAGAATTCCAGTCATCTCTCTGATGTCCCTCCTGTTAAGAGAAAGGAGTTCCTTTGAGAGCCACAGTTCAGACCACTCTTCATTCAGTTGGCACATAAAGGCAATATCCCTCACGCAATTCGATAAAGCGAGCATTGATTCCGGCCCGACAGAGACGACTTCAGCCTGGCCAGGGAGTCGGCCATTTTATTTCCTCCGACTCCACTGTGTCCAGGGACCCAGATGAGTTGAACTTCATTTCTCCTGGCTAGTTCAGCTAGTGTATCTCTCATTCTTCAGCAAGCCTTAATGACTCTCGGTGATCTGAGAGTTCACAGAGCCAAGTGGCTGTCTGTGCAAATATATATGCGCCTATTTACATTGTTTCTTCGCAGGTTCCCATGGCATAAGTCAATATTGCGTAGATCTTCGCCTGGAAAACCGTCCAGTAAGCGTATAGAGTCACTGAGATAGTGATTTTCGGCCTTTCTAGGTACACTTCGACCAAAGAAGCCTGACCTTCAAGTATATAACTGTTGATGAACAGTATGGCTGTTATCAAAATATTCATATCATGATTATCATAATATCAATTATGATCCAGAATATCTATTACGAGATAGCTACATAATCGTGGATGATCGACAATATGGCTTGTAACCATGAATCAACAGGATAACTGCACGCCTACGTGACACATAAGGGCAGAGATCCATTGAAAAATATGGCGAATCTCTAGCTGTAGCATTGAATATCTCAAAAGCATTTAACCAACCCTGGAACCAAGACCTCCTAGGGGAACTTTCGCTCAAACTTTGCCGTTCAGTATCCAGTTTCCTCTCATGTGAATGCGGTAGTTGACGGAGTCTCCTAGAGCTCCTATGTCTCTCAATGGAGCCAGAGATGCAAGACATAAACTTGTTGATGCAATAAATGAAGATCTGGGAAAAGTCATGAAACGGTGATCTGATAATCTGCTCAGAGTTCAATGCAGCCAGAACTTTTCCGCAGGAAGGCATATATCATGAGAATTTGTGGGATTCAGGCTAATTATTATTATGACGGAGTGAGCGTTAGTGAACGGATTAGTTTCTTGATTCAGTAGGGAAATTTGGCAAATGTTCGAGTACCGGCGAAATAGTGAATGCAATCCATTTGAAATTTTGACCGGCATAAAAATTCAATGTCCTACCTTAAGCCTCAAGCCTTTTTCTAGTTATTGAGCACAGCGGTCCGTCGATATAATCGACGCTATTTGCTTTCTTTTGCCCATAATTTGTTGTGCTAACTATCTGCTGATTGTAAAGAAAATAATCGAGCTCGCATAACTAGACTGGTTGCGGCCTGCGCTCTTTGTCGACTTAAGCAACATGTTGTTGGTAACTACATAACGCTTGAACGGTACTACTATTTACTTAACCTCGAACCTAGACAGCCTGCAGATCACGCTCTTGATCACCTCGCGAAAGCTTAAGCCGATCCTTTCAGCATACTCACACAATCCGTTTTTACCCTCTGGGCATAGAACGGCGAAGTTGTGAAACTCTTTCCCTAGTGAGGTCTCTCCTGATGCATGTAACTTTCAAACTTCCAAAATCTATCTCCTCTCCCAATATTCCATCGCTGACTACAACTCCTCAAGGAAAAGCCAAAATTTTCGCTGAGCTATCCGCATAAAATCACAATTTGGATCCACAAGGGGAAAACGTCCCTAATATATCTATATCGATAGTCATATGAAATTGCCTCTCGTCGGCGTACTATTGTGCGCATTCTTCATGATCTCAATACCAAAACGGCTATGAGGTCAGACGGAATTCCATGTATTGCCTCAGAATTAACACCAGTTTAATTCAGGTTGTTCACGCTTTCATTCAGGCTTAGTGTGTTCCCTCTAGACAAGAGTCCGAGTAACATTGAAAAAGTAAAAGAAATCCTCCCTGATAATTATAGATCATTGAACTATCTCTGATCTCTAGAGTCATGGAGAAAGCAATCAATATCGGTCATTCAATATCTGGAGAGCTCTTAAATCGTAAGCAATCAACAATATGGCTTCCTTTGTAAGAGATCAACAGAAGACATGCTTGGCTACCTAACACGTATATGACAGCCAATCATTTAGAAAATGCAAAGAAAAACTTCAATAAAATAAGTAAGTTTAGAGAATTATTTACGGTTCAAGCAATATGAATCAATTGAATGCATCGTCTAGTTATCGCAAGATAATGTACTGACGACAAACGCGTTAATAAATCATGTTCATTCCATCTCCATCTTTGTCGTAACTTTGACGCGCTTATTAAATCTGAATATACCACTCACTCAAACACAACCTGTATATTATAATATGGTAAGGCCAACTGGATTAGTTTCATGAAATTCTCTAAGAACATATATAATGTGGAGAAAGGAAAAAATAAGTGTACTCAATCTTCGGTCAGGCCTCAGGGAATCAAGATTTTACATTTTCCCTTATAGTTTTATGTCAAGCCAGAGACAAAATTTTATATGCTGTAATCCTCTATCGGAAATTTGATGGTAAAGGGAAGTGAGTGTAACATTGAAAACAAATGATTCGTCCTGCTGGATTTAGTAACAAATTTCCATTTCCAAATTTAATATTAAATTGAACTGATAATTCGAAATTATGATTGTATAGAAATCAATGTCAATCTGAAATGTTAATTTGAAATATTTGGCAAAGCGCTTAATACAGTCCAAATTAGAATTAGATTCACAATATTCTGGAATCTATCCATTTTAATCATGATTACGCGATTTTCGTATGAATTATTAGTTCTCTTGATCTGAAATGCCATATCAGCTCAGCGTCAGCTTTTTTGTTATATTCATGTTGGTTCTCTTCATAGTCATCTACAGTCCAAATACATAGTGGCACATAAAATTGTGCATTTATTCTTGACATGAACAAGAGTTGATCCGTAAATAGACGTCCAAATATAGTCAGATAATTGCAAAATATTCTAATCAAATAAATGTATACATAATCTACTCTGACGTAGCAAATTTTTCCTTATTTTGTTATTTCCATCACTATATTTATAATATACTAAGCGAAATAGTTGTAGTTTGAATATGAAACACAAACAATCATAATGGGAATAGCCATATCTTTTAAAAAATAATTGAAAACCTAATCAACTCAGGATATATCATGTTTCTAAGCTGAATAGGCATTTCTCAGAAATACGCATTTTCAGGTTAGACTGTTGAAAATAAAAACCAGTAATGCGTATCTCATATTACGAAACAAAATAGAAATTTTTCAGATATACGCCTTCTTTACTAAAAATTTCATCATTGGCTAGAAAGTTGAAAACCCAAGCACTTTAGGCAAATCTCATATTTCTGAGCAAAATAGGCATTCCTCAGAGATACGCCTTCTTATGTTAGAGACACATCGTTTGTCAGAGAATACAATCCAAAACAGCTAATCTCATACATCGGATCAAAATAAAAATTTTTCAGATATACTCCTTCTTAGCTTAGAATTAAATCGTTTGTTAGAAAGTTGAAAATACAAGCAACTAAGGCATATAACACATTTCTAAGCAAAGTAGGAATTTCTCAAAGATACGCCTTTTTGGCTTAGACTTTCATCATTGATTTGAAAGTAAAAATACAAAGCGACTATATCATATCTCTAAGCCGAATAAAAATTTCCAGATATGCTTAGAATGAAACCGTTTCTCAGAAAGTTGAAAACCCAAGCAACTAAAACATATCTCATACTCCTGAGCGGAATAGGTATATCTCAGAAAAACCCCTTCATAGTTTAAAATCTCATTGTTTGTTAGAAAGTTAAGATCCAAAACAACTAATGCTCATCACATATTTCTTAGCAAAATAGGAATTTCTTAAGCATACGCCTTGTTGGCTTAGATTCCCATCACTCATTTGAGAGTAAACAACCAAAGCAACTGAGGCATATCTCATATCTCCAAGAAATATAGAAATTTTCCAAGTATACGCCTTTTTAGCTTAGAATGAAATTGTTTGCTAGAAAGTTGAAAACTCAAGCAACTAAGGCATATCTCATATTTCTAAGCAAAATAGGAATTCCTTAAGAATACTTAGGCTTAGGCACTCATCATTTATTTGATAGTGAAAAACCAGAGCAACTAGACCATATCTTATTTCTCTAAGCAAAGTATGAATTTTTCAGATATACGCCTTCTTAGCTTAGAATGAAATTGTTTTTTAGAAAGTTGAAAATACGAGCAACTGAGACATATCTCATATCTCTAAGCAAAATAGAAATTTCACAGATATGCTTAGAATGAATCGTTTGTTACAAGGTTGAAAACCCAAGCAACTAAGATATCTTATATTTCAAAGCAAAATAGCCATATCTCAGGAATACCCTTTCATAGTTTAGAACCGCATTATTTGTTAGAAAGTTAAGATCCAAACCAACTAATGCTTATCTCATATTTCTTAGCAAAATAAGAATTTCCTAAGCATATGCCTTGTTGGCTTAGGCTCTCATCATTTATTTGGGAGTAAAAAACCAAAGTCACTAAGGCATATCTCATATTTCTGAGCTAAATAGACATTTCTCGGAGATGCTTATGATTCCATAATTCGCATTCTAGTAATGTTCGCAAACTAAACTGAATTGAATCTGTTTTGCGTAGCATTTTTCGACAGAAGTAACTCAGGAACGACCAGCAGAGTCAATTGGGAGCTCTTTAAAGTGAACAACGATCTTCTGCGAAAAAGGAGTTAAATTGTTCATTTAATTTAACAGTGATATGCATCTATGAAGGAGTGATAACTCAGGATGTGAATTATATGAAAAAAAAGCAGTCAGCTATCCGTTATCGTACATTAGTTTTAGGACCTCACTTATGCTTATTACAAATGCTTCCTTCAAGTTAAATCAATCAATCGACAGCGTCGTATAGTTATCGCTAGAGAAGGTTATGGCGACAGGTCTATTAAATTCAACCTGTATATTCTACATAGTAATATTGAACGCAATGTTGCAAGCTTCTTTCAATGGTAGAATGTTAATATCGAAATCATGTCATACATACATACGAACTTTCAAAGTTCTCGTATTCATATCACTGCATATGCCACTGCAGATGTTTAATTAATCTAATGTCATGACCTTTTGCAGTAGTAGAACCGAATGAGGTTACATAAGCAATAACGAATCATTTCAAATAAAATATGCACGTGAGAGCTTCTGTTCAAATAATAGCTCTGTTCAGAGCAATTGTTATTAAGAAGGTAAATAATCTACTTCTGACAAGATACAAACACAACTTGAACCTTTCTTTGATCTTTAACATAATATCCTCCTCCTTTGTAGTGTACTCAAACAGTGAAAATGAAATGTCATTCGAAATGTTACTCAAAGGAAGTTTGAACCGAAGTTTTACATATTCTTTAACCTTATTGCATTACGGAAAAAAAATACAGCAGAGATTAGTAAAAATAAGGGCAAAAGTATGAATTCGCATTTTCGCCTATATAATCGACTGTTGCTTTTTTCATGTTAAAAACTGTCACTATGGTGACGCGAATTGTTTTGTTATAGTGTTTCGAAAATGAGAAAAGAACTAAATGTAGCGTTGCAGCAAGTTGGCCTCGACAAATGTATTATTAATTCCAAGAAAGAATCACAATTGAATATACACCTTTGCAACAACTATTGTACTCCCTGAGAATTTATCGTTGTGAAAATGGAATGAGAAATGCAACTATATTGAAAAAGGAAGCCTTGAAGTATAACTTCATTATACTTGCAGGGCATCCATTCCCATTGCAGACTCCAATATTGATTGGGTTATAATAAACTGAACAATATTTGATGCATATGTACATTATAAAATATTGTAAGCGACTCAGTGCATTTAAGAAAATTGACAAGTTACAATTATGGGGCAGTGAAATAATTATTAGTAGTCCAGTCAATGAAGCCCAAAATTCCCCAAACTAACTAAATTCTCTCGTAAGTCACCCATTTTGATCTACAATGGCTCATTCGATTCGTAATCACCTATAGACAAAAGCCGACCACATTTCAACTGGAGGAAGTTGTTTATACGCATAATAAACAATAAATAACAATAAATAAATGACGATTCTAGTACAATATTTTTAAAAATTGAAAAATATATGAGAATGGATTGATTTTGGATAGTGATGCATATATATTCATTCAATTGGATTGAATTGATTTCGGATAATTTAGACTTGACAAGCACGCATCCTTGGTCAGTGTGTTCGTCAATTGTTTATGAAACATTATATTGTTAATTGACAAGTTAACAAATAAAAAAGAGTTTGACACGAGGTTGAGTCAATTTCGGATAATTTAGACTTGATAAGCAAGAATCGTTGGTCAATATGTTCGTCAATTGCTTATAAAATATTATATTGTTAATTGACATATTAAAAAAAAATTGTATCCAGGGTGCATGAATTAAATGCTTTGGAAGTTTTTTCCAACTGCTGACGTCCTATAATGCCAGCTACACACACACACACGCACAACATCTTCATATACACATTTCATCGGTGGGAGGAGTGGAGGGTTCTTAGTAATGCTGAGGAAGATGCGTTATCATGACAATGATTTGAGAATCCCAGATGTGTAGTATGTGACGGTCTAAACCCCGTTACAGGGTTCAATTTCAATATTCTTTGAATTCGTAATTAATTTGAATAGATAAGTCCGGATGAATGGGACACTGGCATCTATACTATAATAGCGGCAACTGTACAGTCATCGCGGTATGTTATTATATTACATGAATTCACGGTAGGTGTCATTCTGTCGAGATTGATGATTTTTAGGCAGGGAGATCGATTCGTCATTGTGTGTGGGAACGTTTTCATTTTGTCATTTTGGACATTTCTATGTATCGGCCGAAAATCTAATCAACGACAACTTTATAGTTATTTGAATATTGTGATAATTGTGTTTGATTCGATATAGAGTTGTCGATTGACTAGATGTTTTGGATATTCTCTTAATGGACGACATGCCTACGGATAGTCCCACCCCAATCATTCATATCATTTTCACTCTCATCTTGCTTTAACTTAACTTCATCTTTTATTTCCATTCTCTTTGATTTAGTTAGACTTTAATCAGATATCGAACCAGTTTCGTTATTTTGTAATGTGTTTTCTAACCTGGAATTTGTGCTCCTCGTGGTCGAGGAAGGTTATTCCTTGTAGCCAGAGATGCGGGTTGAGGGAGCAAATTGTTCAAGGTGACCTGGTAAATCTTGACTTCGATCTTCGATCCCGATTAATTCTCCAGTTACAGAATAAATATCGTTTTTCTTATCAGGCTAGAATTGTAAAATTGTTCAAATCCTTTTTACAGTTCATAGGATTGAGGTTCTGATTCTTGATTAAACGAGTAATTTGTCTCAACCTCAAAATATTTGATTTGTAACTTGTAATATCTAATAATATCTGATTTTCAATTACCTAATACCGATTATTATCTGATCTTGGAATAGTATTTCCAAGTTGAACAACGCAATTGTACCTGATTATTAATGTTGTGTTGTTCCTTTATGAATCAATTGTTTTTCTTATCTTATATATAGGTAAAGCTGTTGGCGCTCCGGGTACGAGCCAATCAGGAATCGAAGGGGACGGACAGATCTCCTGCTCCTTTCGCATATATCGTAATTTCCTGAAGAGCAAGGTGTGACCAAACGTTAGCCAAACTAGAATGGAGAATTCAGGAATGCACAAATCGTGATGAGAATGTTAGTTTTAATCACTAATAACATTCATCGACAAACAATAACAATTGATTAATTTGCTTTATCAAGAACCAGAGACATTGCAAAATAAAACTGAGGGGCATAAAGTATCAAAAATGGCTAGGAGAAAATATGATTGCATCAGATAATTGATGGTAGTATTGGATGCGAATTGGATATCACATACATTTCCAGGCACTATAACATTTTATCCGCGAATTTAGTTTGTGGTAATTGTGTTTTTGAAATAAAATGAAGCCACAAATATTGTCAATTCTTATGAACCAATTAATGAACTTTTCACATGTGTTCGTCATTCGTCATTGTATTATAGTTTTATGAATTTTGATGATTACCAATTTATTTTGATTCGAAGTGCAGGCAGGCATATATGAAAATGAATAATTGGAATATGAATTGTTTTTACAATTCCGCTGAAAATTATCAAATCTATTCTGGGAACATAATAGTAATTGAACAATGATCACGAATTGTTCCTATAAATTTGAATATGAAATTCCTATAAAACATCATCTACAAGCGAATGGATTCAGTGGTTAATAATATATGCAGCAGTGCAAAGTTCATGCTGGCTCAATTAGTTAAGTTCCGGACGTTGTGATCTATTATTTTGGCCAACTCTTGCCTTTTTACCCACGGAAACACCAAGAGGAAGAGTTAACTGATATATTGCAAATGATAAGAAGCAGTTACAGGCGTGGAAAGATGCCCAGTAGTACACTTAAGTCGTGACATTGGGAGTGTATTTGAGCTGACAGGGAATGGACAAACGGATTTACATTACAACTGATGTTTCACACTCTATGTATTTGAAATGTTTCGCTGTCAGGTGAACTGCCAAAATCGTTGCCAAAAAGGGCCATGTAAACTTTACTTTCATGATACTACAGAGTTATTAATTTGATGAAAACTTGTTTTAAAGTAACTATGTACCACGAAATATTGACTTAAGGATTATGAAGAGTACAAAATAATGATGTCACTACTTTGTTAATGTCATTTAAAATTATCATTGGAGAAACTGGTACATCATCGACAATTTCTTTCTTCACTGGCTAGTTTCGTCATGTTGCACTACTAAATTTCATATGTTCGTCCCTAACCATTCTAGAAATACGGATAATGGAAAATTGTACGGTTTCTTGAACAGTTTGTAATTGGTGGAATGTCGTAATGTCCTAGTCGGAGATGAAATTCATTCTCAACATTTTTCAGTAACTCAGTTGAAATGTCTCCCATAAATGGTTTCTGCGCCCGATTTGAGATCGGCAAATCTATTCAGGACTCAAGTTCGGCATTGATTTTGAGATATGACTTCTCACATTGTGAAGTGGCGCATATCTCAGATCACAACACAAAAAATAGTGTCAACAAGTGAACAATAATTGAAGACAGTTGGAAGCACTGATCAACCTCACGTTAGAGAAGACTAGCTTCCCCGATGAAGATTGTTAAAACGGATGCCAAACTGCTGACACAGAAACAGGACATGGACCGTTTAATTACCACCTTCATCATCCAAGCGATTCACCTTTGTCCAGGTGCAGTTGCGAGGCACTGATTTCCGTAGGCACACAGCATTATCTATAGAGCTATGCGTAACTGAGTAAATTGAAAAACTAGATACGATAACGATTTTTAACCTCTTCAAGTCATTTACCACTTATCAAAATACCCAGCCTTCACTCCGTACACCTTGGACTCCTGGTACATATTCTTCATCAGGCGATGAGGGGTGCAAAGGGCTTTGGTCAAAGAATGAATAAACCTCATTGTTCCCCTTTTATCAACCTCTGACCAACATAATCTAGAAATATAAATAGTCTCAGTGGATATGGAATGAAATTAGCTCCTTGGACAATATTACTCATGCTCCTGAAAATATAGTCCACTATTCTGTTGGGTTTCAGATAGTCAGCTGTATATCATAGACTTGGGAGGAATAATGATGCTAAGAGCATATGGTAGCTCTACAAAAAGTCTGAGTTTCACTATTATTGGAGAATATGCGATTGCATTCCTGTAGATGCTATTCATTCTGAATGAAAATTCTCGTTCACTCAAAAGTCTATATTAATGTGAAAAGCGCTCCGGTCTGGACATAAAAGAACCTCACCATTTATTCCTCCATCAATAATGATAATAGCCCAGTGACCAAATCTAGTAATATGAATAGCTCCAGTGGATATGGAATGAAATTGGCTCCTTGGAGACTATACTTGATATTCCGCATTCTCCTGGAAATATCGTTCACCATTCTGTTGTTTTTCAGATAGCCAGCTGCTCATCATAGACTTGGGGAGATAATGATGTCAAGAGCATGTGTAAGATCTTCAAAAAGTCTAAGCTTAAGTCTACTCGAAATATCATGCGAATCCTTTTTATTCTTGTTTTCATCGCCAGTTCTATTAGTGAAATCAGAAAATTGTCCTGTAGTTAACACTAGGAAGACTCTCGTTTGAAATGATAGGTCATCACTATCATCATCTATGGAGGGTTGAGGTTTAATCCCTACGTGCACTTAGGCCACTGAATTGGGCCTATTATGCACCTCATGATCAGAAAGCTGTTCCATCCTGGCAGGTTTTGGCCTGCCAGGAACCCAGAATATTGCTTACCCTGGCTTGCATAAGTTCTCCTGATAGCGGTTTGGTTTTCGCCGATGTGATGGTGTAAAATTATTGGTAGATAATGTGGCTAAGCGGTTCGAAAAAATAGTGGCGTATTTCTCCCAAAGTTTGGAGTTATTCTCTTTGAGTTTTGAAAACATCGAATAAATTGCTATAGAAAACACTGCACATCATTCTTATCTAGTTTTAGTATATCCGAATGACTACTATTACATATTCTGGTGGTATAGATACATCCTAAGATACAAGGATACATGAATTTATCATACGTCTTGAATATGTTATGTGTTGTATAAAGTGGATTCTGATACTGGAGAAATAATCTCGTTGAGGAATTTAATATTGACATACAAATACACTTTATAACATCGATTCGAGGGTATAAAATCATCCAAAGTCTGTTTCATGTTTAAGAGAGAATTGTGAAAGGAACATCCTTCGGGATGAATAGATAACAGAGTGAACTGCTAGGGAATTTGACCGAATTATACTCTGGAGACACATTCTGAAATATCACTTTAAATTAACACCTTGATGGAATCGGAAAGAATCTAACTTCAGGTTTGCTTACAAAGAAATTCTATTTATCGCAAGATCGGATATACGAATCTACACTAATGCAAAAACTTCACCAACCGGAGTGATATCCAGTTCACAAACAGGATTTGATTCAGTATTTTCTTTTCACTACTTTTATATACTTTGAAATATGTATGAAAAGGAAATATTTTTTAAATTGAACTGATTCTTGGGAATTTCTACAACCATGTTTCCTCAGCGTTTGTTGAGCGTTTGCTGTGTATAACTAGTCATGGGTTAATATTTTCATAATATAGGTACTTTGAAAGAATGTAACGCTTTAGTCTCTGTAGGCAATTTTTATAAGTATTTTAATTTCATAAAAAATTAATCTGTTTGTGGAAATTTTTTTTTAGATGAAAGTAGGAATGAAAAAAACGTCATCAAGAAAAAAGCTTTGGAATATTAATAAAAATTGACTTTTATGTCGGTTTCTCGGGCACCGGATTTTTGTCAAGGTTTACTCCTCGTTAAGGGCTTCTGCTAGGGCCCTTACCACAAAGCGAATCACTGTGCTATCTATGGATAGCCTTGTCCCAGGGTAGTCTAAGTGGAGTGAGTAACCAGAGGTCAATAGGGCAGACTGAAAAGTATTAGAATTGCAGGCTTCAATATTTCAATTAATACTTGGTTACTTCTTGACTACTTAAATGATGTTGCAGAAAGTTATGCCAGACAAACACAGAATTTTAGAATAAGAAGTTTATTTATATCTTGAACATAGATAAATATTTGACTCTCTATATAATAATAATTTATCCGGGGAAGCACAAGGAATCTCCGAAACAATAATCGGAAATAAAGCGGTCCAAGCAGGCTATTTCCTCATTATAGCCTTACAAGCAAATAGTCATGTCAGTATTATTATAAACGGCTATTCATGCACTAATCATCAGCAAAATTACATAATTCTTCAATGGTAACTGGCGCAACACTTACTTTTTGATCTCGGCTGTCTAAATTGTTTACTCACACTTTAGTTGTTTGCTCACTGACTATGTTCTTAAAAATTCAAATTCAACGCTTGCGAGGCTTTCTTTTATACCAATCGAGGTGCTGGTCAAGTCACCTACACCAGCTCCAGCCGAGCCCTTTTTTGTTCATTTCGCGCTCATGATGCTCCACCAGTTCCTCGATTCTGTGCCGTGGTCTCTATGCTTATATCTGTTTCGTTATCTTTTATTGACATGGTATATGCACGGTTCTGAATGAAATCAAAATATACGCGGCTTATGAATTGAAATGAATCCAAATCTGATACTTAAGCTATACGCCTATCTATGCCCGGTACTATCTTTAATTCGATACAACAGTATAATTATTCAGAATTATAAATTCCAACTAATATAAACGAAATCTAAAAGGTAACTCTAACATGACAACAGGGCATACACAGTAGATCTCCAAAGGTCGCGTTATTGAGGTTCCTAGCCCATAAGCCCCATACAAATCTTATCTAATCTACCCTTGTGACTTTCGTACTTCCAAGCTGATTGAACTGAGTATTCTTCAAAAGATGTAAAATGTTGATGAAGTTGCATTCGATATAGTTCTCAACTGGCAATTTCATCATGAAAATAACCACCTATGAGTTTCCAATCCAAGTCTTGAATCGTAAGTGAGTCCATTAGTTTCGACAGGCTTTCCATAAAAACATCTCGAATTGTCGAATGCACCGCGATTGTCAGGTTCAGTTTGCTGCTGCAACTGTCTATTACAAATATATCGCTAAGTTCGAGACTTTCTTTTATCCATAGTCCAGTTTTCACTGGAATAGCTTTGTTGCTTCAGACTTTCATTGTTGAATTTTAAGAATCACTTTCTCTTATACATTCATAACGGATTGTATTGCTTCAGAACGGAAAAGCCTTCTAGTATCATAAAACGTCATAGGAATATGCTTGCAACATCCTTTACTGTACTGAGCTCTGTTCAGATGACACCCTGTACAATTGAACATATTTCAAATACAGTTCGACAACGTAACACCAATTCCCGCAGGCTTTCGTTCCAGTTTATATAGGAGATTTTCGATCTATATACAATAGTGTGAAAGTGCACAACGTTCCGCTTTTATTTCTACATAAAAGCAATACAATTTATTCCGAAGTTAAGACTCTCAAAAGAACATACACAGAAAACAGCTTGCAGGTTGAGATATTGGAAATTCGAGTACCAAAGTACTCTACCAGTTATTAAAAATCCATTTTGTTATCCCTCGCAGCTTTGCAGGAGTACTCTCGTATCCTTTAGGATTGTTATGAAATTTTCATTCATAAAATTTATTAAAGATTTCAATGTTCTTCCTTTTTCATTTCATTACCTAGTAAATTCACAACTTCGTGTCTAAATATTACAATTTGAATACTCGTCCCACCAGTTTTAAGGAAATCATGAACACTGAGAAAATTTCGTTGGAGAACTGTGACTAATCCCAAACAGTGCAGATGTTCTAGATATACGAGGGTAGGGCTGAACATTCTTGGCCATAGTTAGATTCAGGTATCACAATGAGTCAAAATATCAAGATCACACAAGTTGAAGTTTTATTAGCCTTGGAAAAACTTGGAAATTGGAATTCACGTCGATTAGTTTTCTTTCAAGAGACACTAGTGCATCACGATGTCAGAAGTCACAAACATTGAATATCGAGCTGTTATCAAATTTCTCACGAAGGTATTCCTCCTCAAAGCTTCAAAGATCGACTAGATGGGGTGTAAAAGAGACCGGAGCATCATGGGGTACAACGGCAGAAAAGTGTTTATAACCTGCACTACCGCCTTGCATATTTTCTATCATGTGTCTTGATTTTTCTTTGTCGTGCCCCTAAATCATCGATAAAAAAGATTTCTGGAAAAATCATGCTCATGGTCTTCGCCAGCACACGAGCAATGTTTTCAGCTACTCCTCTGTCTGTACCTAATCCACTTTTCATTCGACATTTACCATATTCATCGTCGTCAGAGCATGAATTCCCATGTTCCCTTAAAATTGCTTCACTTTTTTCATTCTCTTAGTTGCTTGCGATTCGACAGCACTGAAGCAGACAATCGCCGTCACAATTTATCTTCTCTCCGCAGATGATCCGATCTGGCATTTGAGGTCGAAATTTTCGATTGACTTTTCGGAACCGCAGTCGATACGCAGGTTTTGTCAGCGTACTTACTGCGAGATAGTTTTATATTCATCTATGACGTTTTCAATAACTTGAAAAAATTACTAACAGAAATTTTTGAATCTTATCGCATAGTGATGTGATTAAAGAACACGCATTCTTAGAGCAAAATACACACCAATATGAGACATAGTGAGGTACTGAATGAATGTTCTCCACTTTGATCCTGTAGTCTACCCTGCTCTGCATTCAAAGACGTAGCTAAACAAACATGGCTGTAACTCTTACTTTTGCACGAATTCGGCCGTGCTATTGATGTGAAAAAAATGCCCAAGATGTTGGCAACTGCAAGATGTGTTCACAAACTGCTCTCAGCAGTTATTGTCACAAGATGATGAAGTCATGGTTCTCTTCTATGATCCTTTGTACTAAAGGGAGTCGATGGTAAGAAGGCGAAAAAGAGAAGCACCACTAAGAAAGTTCAGGGTCAGTCGACAGAAAAGGTGGTGGCTACGATCTACGATCAGGATTATCAGGAAATTTTTTCCATAGACTTCTGAGAACGCAATACCTCAATTGACGAGGCATATCATGCCAAAATTCGGAACAGTGGTTTTGAATAAATCGTTCTCCTCCCAGTCCAGATGTGGCCCCCAGTGACTATCAGCATCTATTTGAGAATTTGAAAAGGGGCCTTTCGGGAACGCCATTTCAATGACGATGGAGGATGGGAGATCGCATTTTGGGCACATTTAGAAGACAAACCGAAAAAATATTTCTTTTCAAGGATATTCAACTTTTGCTGGAATGATGTAATCAATGCATTGATGTCTGGGGGATAATATTCTGGAACGAAATTTGATTTTGAGCTAACATTTTTTCATAGTCAAGCCAAAATGTTGCTCTCGTAAATTATCCTATGCTGCTTTGAGGTGTGAAGAATATATTTTCTAACCATTTGCTCATTGTCTCCATACAATACTATTTCCAAAGTGGTATATTTCCATGCAATGCCATATCTAGGTTATGACAAACAGGGAACAAGTTCTGGATGCCAATGAAACCATGATTCTATACTATGATCTTTTATCCAAAAGGAAGTCATAGATTAGAGGCGAAGAGGAAAAACACCACCAAGGATGTGTCAGTCGACAAAGGAGCTGATGCCTACGATCTTTTGGGATAGTGAGAGCTATCTCCTTTTAACATCAATGAACGCAAAACTATAATTAACGGAGCATATTATGGTAGCACTCCTGAATAAATTACGACAAAATATTAGGGAGAAAAGACGAGAGACGTGCGTATATTCCAGATATTGCCCCTGGTGGCTATTGTCTGTATTAAGTATATTCATATTAGGGGGATAATATTGAAAATTGGGATTTAATTGTGAGTATAGACTGCTGCTTCATAGTATGACTGGGAATTTTTGGAGCTTGTCTTGTACATGCTCTACGAAAATACACATACCGACTATGGGAGGTGAAACGTGAAAGGAGGTGGCTCTAAACTATGGTGAAGCAGAATTTGTAATCTTTATCATCAATGATAGTAGAATCAAAAGGGATCTGGGGCCTGACCCTAATTCTCTTGCAGCTAGGCCTTAGTAATTTTTATCTTTAATCTTGAATTACATTTTATCAGATGTTTCGAATAATATGACACCAGGTAACGCGATGATGCATTAATTGTTACAAAATAATTATGGATCGATAATTCAAAGGATTAGTTGCGAGAGCAATTCCTGTTTCTGTGTCGAAAAACTTCATTCCATAGAGGTGGGCGCAATCTAAGGTTATGGCAATGTTTTCTATACCGAACATGACGAACTTACAATTTGGAGTGACATGGTCAGCATAGCAGGAGCATAGCTATGTTTCTCTGAAGAACGACATACATTTTCCATATCTGAACATCTTGTTTTCCATCATGTTGTTTCACAAGACCAACAAAATAGTCTTTGCAATCGTATGTTCCATATCACCAACATTTGGTTCGCCTATATCAATCAAATGCTTACTCAAATGTGGTCGAGTCTTCCTAATTGTTTCAATCAACGAGGAATCTCGGGGAGGTATCAAACTCCGTTGAAAGGATAAAGACAATCTGGAGATGAAACAGTCATTACTCATGGCACCAAAGGACGACATGGGCATAGTGTTCGTGTTTATATAGAACATCCGAAACGAAGACGAGTGAATAAACCATCTCTGACAAAGTTTATTTTGTCGCTCTACATTCTTTGTTGTACCACTGTAAAATTTATATATTGAGATCAAAACATTATCTGAGAACAATATTGACTGGAGACTTTGCTGAGAGATAGACAGCCCTTGTTCAAATTACATGCTACATTTCGACTTAGTTCTGTAGATGAGAACGATTCCTATTTCTCCTAAATTCTGAATTCCATTCTTCGAAGAATTGTTGAATGGGTATCCCAAAAGTAGAGGAAATGTTCTAAATGAAGTATTGTTCCTATATTATTCAGTAATATGACGTCACTTAAGATCGTTTCGAATAGGAGGTAGAATATCTGGGTAAGATCCTTGGCCTCATAGTTTTATCGAATCGATGTAACTCCATATAACACGTGCGAAACCGAACAGAATACTTTATTATTTCAGAGAAGGCGGTGAATTTTATGAGCTATATTTACAGCAGAGAACAATACTAAACCATGATGATGCCTTGGAGATTGTATAGCTTTCTCCCGTTTTCCTTTATTCAGTCTGACAATCTATCCCCTTGATCCCATTAGTTAATTTGATCTTTTTCGAACTGCAAGCGATTATTTGCTCCATTTTTGATGCTGGAAACATTTCATAGGCTTCGTGAGATACTTTGCTAGTCATGAAACTTTGACACATTATCGAATAAGGTTTTCTTCATTGGCTGTAGAAGTTGTTTTTCGAAAATGTTCTGTATACTCTTTAAGGAACGACTTATGAAGTCATCTTATTTCAAGAAGAATTCAACCAGAGGTCATTAACTGGAGTTGTCGCAAGATAATCTAACTCAACTATCATGAAGAATTCGTGTTAGTCATTCTCATACAACCCTCTAGTATCAGCTAGCCCTCAGAGAACATTTATCTGATATCTACCAAAAACTGGAGTTGGTAAGTTGGAGAAGACTTATTCCATTACCAACTTCAATCCTGTGAACTAACATTTATTGATACGCAAAGAATGGTATAGCATTGCGTCATTTAAAGCTGTCTTGTCTATCCGAGAAGCTGCCAGTGGAAGTGAAGGTTTCATTGAGGACATAAAACGGATATGAAAGATGGAAAAAGGTGGTCATGTGCCATATCGCATGCTATATTGCATTTTCCAAACACTCCTTGCACCCATACAGACACAACAATGAAACTCGTGTAATAAGCCAAGTAAGCGAAACACTTTGTTGCAGCAGCTTGTACATCCGCAAAATGGGTCAGGATGGCGTGGTCTACATAAGGAATGACACTATTGTCACAACTGTTTCCAAAACAGCTTTATTCCGCAGTTACCGAACATAAAAAACTACTCCTGTACAGTATCATCAAACGGTAATTATGTCACTAATTAGTTTTTCAAAGGTGAAATCATATTTAGTTATACAATAGCTGCATGCTATGGAATAGACTTTGCACCAAAGACTGAGAACTTTCTAAAGATATATAGTGAGAGAGTTTGGAAAGTAATAATTCAGTTAGTAGCTTAGATATGATTGTATTTCATCTTTCATTTATTTCCAAACTTCAAATTGCAAAAGCATCCAATAAATTGTACTAACCCAACATACACCATGGGCTCATAAACTTTCACAATTAATTACCGTTAGAAATGTTTCCATCATTCTCATCGCTTCGAAGTTCAGAATATGTGGATGTTTTCATTCCGCCACAAATACATACATTTAGTTGGTATTACGATCGATTTAAATAATAATCTTCCCTCCGACTTATTCATTTCACTAATCTCTGCTATATTTCTGGATGAGCCATAGTCACAGCCAACTTTAATACAAGCCAGGAAGCAAAAAGGCAAGACCGTAATATTTTCTCAACCATAGTCCGATACCATATACGAGGGCAAAATGAAAAGTCCCTGAAAAATGAATCGAATGGAGCCACAATTGAAAATCACATGTGACATTTGTGATTCACCATCCTTAACTAGAACGCATTAAAATATTCAGTCTGATATGTCATTCAGTTCTGTTTTGGCACTCATCGAAAGCAAGCAACTTTGAAGATTTTTGTAAACATGGGAAAAAGTGTATTTCGGGTCAATATTAAACCTTATATTAAACAATATTAAACCTTATTTCTTTCGTGGGAAAAACATCACGTAAATCAAAGGATCGCTTGTTAACCTCATGTTGACTCCTCAGCATCGATTGGAATAATTCACAAGTGGTTTAATGGTTTTCATTGTGGTAGTATAACCAGAAAGGAGGCCGAATGATCTGGTCGTCCAATTGAGGTTATAACGCTAGGAATAGACGATAAAATCCAAGGTATGATATTGGACGATCGGCGAGTTAAAATGCACGAGATTGCTGAGGCTATGGACCTTTTAACCGAACGGGTACGGAACATTTTGCATAATATTTTGAATATGAAAAAGCTATCTTCCAGATGCGTGCCGCGTTCGCTGTCTGTTGATAATGAGCGCTACTGTGAGTCAACTTCGAAGGAGTGTTTGGCGATGTTCAAGCACGATATGGAGGACTTTTTGCGCCGTTTCGTAACCATGGAGGAAATATGGATCAATCACAACACATCATAGACCAAAGAATAGTCGAAACAGGGAACTCGTCTTGGCAAATCCCAGAACCTGCACTCTGAGGGACGAAAACCAACGTCCTAGTATGCATACGGGACTGGGTCAAACAAAAACAAAGAGATGAACGAAGCTGCTCGCTTAACCACGGGAAAACATTTATTGAAGAACCATCGACGAACAGAGCTGAGTAATTCTTATTTCGAATGATAATAGGTCTCCTCACTGGTCAGAGCTCAATGAGAGGACACCTGGACAAAATGCATAAACAAAATCTGTGCTGCATACATTGCAGCGGAGGGTCCGCAATTACCACACACATCCGTCAAAATACGAAAGGCAAACAATATTCGACAGTATAGGCTATCTCCGAAGAATGCAACAAGCAACCGGTAAAGAATCAAGCTTGAGACCTGCAGTGCTTCTTCCTACTATACTGCATTTTTCTATCCAACGGCAAAGTTTTGGATTTCTTCGCCTATTGATGTCTTTCGAAATCCGAATGCTCACTTCCTTTCCCAAGATTCCAGCGCTGGCTCAAGCGATATTCTTCTAGCATTATAGGTTTTCCTATCATGTGATCGAAGTATATACCCCAAATTCAATGTATAGGCTCTTTTTCACTCCAAGATATTTTTCTCCTCTATAAACGTATGAATATTTTCGCATTCTGCCCATTCAGTTCAGATAAATCATTGGAACCAGGATAAACGAAAATATGATCTAGGCTTCCAAATTAAGTCAATTATAATATACCAATAATGGATTAATGTTCGAACAATTTTCAAGCAGGTAAACTCGTAGTTATCTATTTACCAGATTGCTATTCAATAAGATATCATGCTTAGTCAACAAGGTTGTGCAACGGTCACATCGAAGTCAATGTCCAGCCACCGAGACAACAATCGAATGGACGAATACGATGTCTATTTATTTATTTATTTATTTATTCATTAACGGGACATATCCTTTCACAATATAACAAATTTAGTAAAATATAATGTATCGTGAAAAGAATAAAAAGAATATAAAATAAACAAGTTAACACTGCAAATATACACTGACATTACATACATTCGAAATTACATAATTTATCTATGTTGAGCCAGTTAAAGCCCTTTGAAAAGCAACCAAAGAAATGTTCCAAAAATTGAGATTTGAATAATGATTTGCGGTAGTTGAAATGCGACAAAATGGAGAATGCATTAGATAGTTTGTTCTGCTATATGGAATGTGAAATATATTAATATTAGCCGAGCGGGTATTTCTTTGGGGAATGCGGAAATTAATTTGTAATAGTAAATCAGGACAGTTAACTAACCCATTGATGAGTTTGAATAAAAATTTTAGATCATTGTGATTTCTACGTGAGAAAGGCGTATGAGAAAGTGGAGCGGCCGTGTGTCTGAGGTCTGAATCTAATCCAATATGGCGCGAAACATCGGAATACGAATGTAGTCATTCATGTCTATGGAATAATCATGCAACTCCTGACAGCCGTGGAACTTTACTCATAAATAAAATGAAGAAATGGTTATGAATGTGACTGTATAATAAATAAGAAACGTGAAGGAATCAATTATTTACTTAACACTATGAAGAAATGTGTTACTCAGAGATAAATGTCTAAGGGTTCCGATTAGACTGAGCTGTCAATTCCTAGTAACTTCGTTCACATCCCATTGTGATTTGAGTTATACATTTTCCACATCCATCAATACATTCTTTGGAATATGAAATCCGCGGAAGTATTACACATGGAATCAAACACCAATTTAGCAGACGTTTCACCAAGAAAGAATATCGATGAACCATTTCTAACAAATGGGGAACATTGGATCAATTATCCCAATGAGGATTTGTCCTTATCCAGAATATAAAATTCTAATCTTAACATTGGATGTTTATTTGAACTATTTTTTTAGATTCTCTGGTGATGGCACTCAATAGTTCTTGGGAGTATTTAGTACCATATTGTTCTCTGGGCATGGAATTTCTTTGATATAGAAGGTCATGTTCAGCTTGAATCTGAAGTTTCTGAACAAATTCACGTTCTCCAGATCAAAATATCCAGGGATCATTTGCATTTTGAATTCTTGAAGCCAATCCAGTTAATATTCGTCGACGTGATGTCTAGAAATAGAATTATGACTCTCACCAATGGAATTATGGGAGCTATTTTGAAAGCAAATTCATTTCAGGTGAATGGATGTGGGGACAATAGAGGAGAACGTCAATAATAAAGAGAGGATAAAGTTGTTTACAGACCATTCTCGATTCTGTAGCGTAGTGGTACAGTCTGTGAAATCAGCATACGAATACTATTAGTCTCAGTTACTGTCCACTGTGGTTGATTTGTAACATTCGCATACCATAGTTGTAAAAACAACTTTATAAATTTACAGCTGGTAGTACGGAGATTCTGTATCGATTGCAATGTTTTGTTAATAACATTTCTCAAGTAATTCTCCTTGCAAAATTTCTTATCATATAATTGATAATTGATAACAACATATTTCCCAGTTCTCTTATACACGTTCTTTCTACGCGAGCTTCATGAGAGGATATCTTATCTATGTCTTAGGGAGAAAGCTACTATCACTATTTATTCATGAAGCATATATTTCATACTTTTATATTGCTAGGGTCCTATTTCAATACTCTATATACACAAGGCTTGAACGCTTACTTCAAACGTAAGTGTGACGTGATCAACTAAAGGAGAGTGGAGACAAAGCTTACGACTGTACCGTTTAGTCTTAATGGCGCTTGGCCAGTATTGAGTGTGACAGGGGATAAATATTAGAATTTACCAGAGATGTTTCTTGTGAAAAATTATATATTGCACCTCTTCCTTGAGTGTCCTTGGTCTGATTGGAAAGTGTTTCAACCTGTAAATAAGCATGTATAAGAGTGTTATGACTGAATGAAGTGCATTTTGCAACGCTTCCTGAATGAATGTTTATGTTGGTGATCGAAATTTGAAATTGCATTCTCTATCGGAACAGATTACACTGCAGACAACTTACTATGATTTTATTCCAACGGTACTCTCGTAGTGAAACAACTAACGAAATTTCTGATGAACACTGACCATGAAAATATCAATAGAAAAGGGATAGAATCGAAGAGCTTCAGCATATGTTTGAGGGCCGAACTCCAAACATGTGAACAGTACTCCAGGACAGGTCCAATCTGTGCTTTGTAGATTATGAAGAGCTGCTGGAATGTAAAGTAGCTCTCGGCACGGAATAGAAAACCAAGTTTTTGTGAAGCAGTTTTCAAACATGTTGGTGGTGATCCCGAGCATGACATCATTATTTTAGGGATTGTGAGATCCGCCTTCCCGGAGGAGAGGCAAACTTGAGTTTTGGTTGCATTAAACTTTACCAGATTATCAGATTCTCATTTCAAAATCATTGCCAGAACTCCATTAAATGCGTCAACCTGTCTCTGTCTCACTTCTCTGGCTTCATTGGATGATATAGGGATAGAATGTGGTTTGGAGTGTACCTTCATCTGCAAAGCTGTGGATGGGATAGATAGTCCCTTCCAGCAGATCGTTTATATGGAGCAGTTGGTGCCAAGACAGATCCATGTGAACACCAGCGTTGAAAGCCATTGCATCGGAAGATACTCCACATGGAGTGATCTATCTGAGAGAAAACTCGATAGTAACCGATAACCATATGACGGAAGTTTTCTAAGAACGCTTTGGTGGTGGGCTCGCTCAAATGCTTTGGAGATATCCAATGCTACAGCTAGAGGTTTAATAGATTTCTGCCATACATGTATTACGTTGGCAAGTATTCCTGTTGATCTCTGCTGACAAAAGCCATATAGCCGGTCATTCACGATTTTCTAACTCACTAGGTATTGGATGAGCACAACGTTGATTGCTTCCTCTATCACTTTAGAGATCACAGATAATAGTGCAATGAGTCTATAATTATTCGGAAGGTATTTTTTCCTTCTCGTAATTGGTTGGACTCTAGCTGTATTCCAGCTGAAAGGAAACACACCAAGTTTGTATGAAAGGGTGAACAACCTGCAGAAAACTGGTGTTGATACAGACGTGCATTTATTAAGAACGACAATAGACTTCTTGGTATACAGATCAAGCAGACTGCGTCTAATTGTGTGCTGACGAAAGACTATTTCTGGCATATGGCTCTCGATGGCAGCAATATTAAGAGGGTCTTCTCCTCTTTCACATTGCAGGCTTACTACATCTCTGCTTGGAATATGGATATGTGTATCTATTCGTAGTGAGATACTTAGTTGAGAGTTTTCCTTTTTACCAGCACAACTTCATTTTTTGGTCTTGTACCTATTTGTATACAACGTCCCCTGGCCAGGTTTGCCTATGAGGTTGTTGTCGGTCCACGCCCTTCGACAATCTATAATTACCTCGAAGATAGTAACGAAGAAGTACCAGGAAGTTATGTGGTCCGTTGGTTTTATTTCAAGAGTGTTACCTTCCATGATTTCCTCGATTATATTATGGCCCGATCTACCTCGTGCTTTGTAGTCTCAGAAGTCTAATTCTTGCCTTCTCCATCATCGTGATGTCCAGTAGTACTCCAGTGGCTGCTCTTTGTATCTTGATCAACTCAGTCGCAGCTATTTTCTGGGTTATCTGGATTCCTCATACTAAATATGAGTATCAGTGATACAGGGTTTATTATTCACGACAATTTAAAACTTAGTCCATGGCTTTTCGTGTGCGGTTCTGGATTCAATAGTACATGGGCCAAACAGAACGGTGTTTTGATATTCGTACTCAAGAACATTTTAAAAGTTACATATTAGAGAAAGAATATTCAAATTACGCTGAACTTTAATTAGAGCTTGATCATATGTTCACCAGATATTTTGGATACGAGAAAATGGACGTGAACATAATATTGAATATATCAGAGTGAGAAGAAGCTTTGCAACATTTTAAACAGATTACTCACTTAGTTTTGAACTAATCTTATCTTGTTTTGGTTCTTCAATTATAGATATTTCCAATTCACTGGAATATATTCCCAATCAGAGGCTTCGTCATGCTTGTTTCACGTTTGCACGCAGCTAATAACTAAATTGGGATGAGAATTGGCACGTAGTGAGCTTCGAAGCTCTAGAATTACATATTCACCTAGTATATTCATGGATATTCTTTACTTAGCGTGTTTCCATGGGATACAGAACCGTCAATTCACAAACATAGTGATTAGCGTTTATTAGAATCATAAAATAATCGGAACTTTTGTTTTATGTCCACGATCGGAATCGTAGCTTTATAATTCGGTAGATACGCAGGAAGTCGAAATTTTAAGATTGGAGCCGTCTTTTAGGTAGTGAAAACTCGAGAATCGTTGGCTTCATGCCAAACTGTAGTTTCTAGCCGAAAATTATCGGTACGCTCTCTAGTTTCAGCAAACTAAAACGAATGTTGGCTATGCGAAACGCTTTCAATAATCACTAGTTCGAGTCCGGGTTGCGAGGGACCGCCCCTCTGACTCGACATTTGTTTTGACACTTCGTTACCTTGATTTATGTCCAATTGAGAACGACATTTGACACACTATCCTTTCAACGTGTTTTCTACTATCTAAGAGTGAATAAAACAATTAGGTTCACACTTATTCCACTCGAGAAGATTTATTCAATGCATTCAACTGGCCTTATAAGATTTCAATTATATTTGCAGGGTGTTAAGTAAGAATAGAAGTTTGCTAGTATATAAGCCTTTCTATTTGACTTAGAATATTCCTATATAGTTAAATGTCAAAATATCAATTCACCTACAAAAACTAATGGTTCAGTTGAATATTTGTAGTCTGGGAATAGAAGGACTCTATTGCCAGAGCGTCGGTAACAGATCTTGAGTGGTCTTAGTTATTGACCTTTCTATGGTTCTTCATGCAAATAGTGAAGTTTATTGGTATCCCTTCTGTGAACGATAGGCTTAGCACTAATTAGTCAATTTCGGGAATGCTTATTGAGTGGAGGTATACCACAACGGTCACTCTCCCCTTTGCGAAGGAGCGGGTTGAGTATTCTGTCTTTCAGCCGCACAGGAAGGATAGTTGATTGTGTTGAAGAGATGATTTCGGGAAGAATAAATTGAGAATGCAAAGCACTTGGTGCATGCCGTGAGGAACATCTCCTAAGAAACCCATCACAAGCAGTGAGAACCCTGATTTGAACCCAGGTCACTGAGACATATCCATATTCCAAATTCTTAACCAACTGGGTTTTAGTCAGTAAGAGTTAAATAGAGTTCAATTCTGAGCTAAGAGGAAGCAATCTAAATCGAGCTCATCCAATATTTGGAGAACTTCAGAATCATGAACTACCAACTACCGACAATATGGCTTTCATCACCAAAAATGAACAGAAGATACGCTTGCCTACATAACATATATATGGTATTCATTGAAAAACATGGGAACCTCTAGCTGTACCATTGATATTTCAATAGCATTCGACCGAGTGTCGAACCAAAGTCTTCTCCGTTTGCTACCCAAACTATGTCATTCACCTCACAATTTTCTTCCAGATAGATGACTCCATGTGGTGACTGGCGGAGCCGTCTTTTATACAATGGTTATCAGCGCTGGTGTTCCGAAGAGATATGTCTTGCCAACCCTATTTCTTCATGTTATCAAGGTGAGGACGTGACTCCTGTCTCGTCCACACCTATGTGACTGATGAAACACTCTCTATTCTAGGTCTCCTATATCATTTGATGAAGCCTGAGGGTGCAAGACACACACATCAATGCAATGAATGAAGATCTAGCAAGAATTTCCAGGGGAAGATCTAATAATCTAGTAGAGATTAGTTCAACCAAAACTCAAACTTATATTTTCTGTAGGCAGTAAGTCCTGAATATTCATGGTCAATATCACCACCAACAGCACCATCTTTTGGGACCGTCATATGAGGACCATTGTGGAAACTGTTATACAGGAAGTTGGTTTTCTATTCAGTGTGAAGAGTTGCTTCACACCTCAGCAGCCCTCATGATCTACCAAGCATAGATTCAACCTCCTAGAGTACCGTTCACATGATTGGAATCCAGCTCCAAGCCATACGCTGACGCTCTTAGATTATATTCAGAAGAGAGGTCATAATAATAATAATAATAATCGCTTTTATTGACAGATAATGGTTAACAAAAAATGGTGAACATGTGACATCATCTGTCAAAAGGCAGAGTTAGCTCTGGTTCGGCCTCAGTGTTGAGTCGAACGAGTGCTTTCTTCCACTCAACCTATGGAGTTTGTATTAAACTAACCTGAATAATCTAAAACTATGTTAACTGAATATAAAGTAATGCAATACATTATGTATTAATAAATCAACTTGGAATTATAAATAAGTATTATATATATTAAATAAAGCATATAAAGTAGTAAAGTTGAACGGGAAGTGAAAGGGCATCATAGAGATATCTCTCCTGACAGCAGACTATTTTTGAGTCTGCTTTTGAAACATGCAGTGGATAAATTTCTGAACCGTTCCGGAATCCTATTATAAAGCCTAGTAATAGTAAAGGAGAATGACGATTGAAATTGGGCGGTGGAGTGCTGAGGTGGCGTAAGTCGTGATTTATGCCGAATATTAATGTTGTGCACGTCCGTGCGAAATGTGATTTTTTCGTATAAGTAAGGTGGTTTTTGCGAAGTTATTATATTATGAAATGAGGTGCAAAGGTGAAGTATTCTTCTTTTTTCGGTATTTAGCCATCCTAGTTCTTGGAGAGGGGAAGAGATGTGATTCCGTCTACTGAGTCCACAGATTAAACGTACACAAGAATTCTGGACCAATTGTATTCGCTGGGCGTCTCTTTTGGTGATAGCGGGACCGTAAATAGTGTCAGCGTAATTCAAGTGTGAGAGAACTAGCGACTAGCAGAGAGTTTTTTTACCGTTTTGATCTAGCATTTTTCTGTTGGAATAAATCAATTTGAGGTTACAGAAAGCTCTCCGAACGAGTAGATTGACATGGCCACTGGAATTGAGCGAAGAATCAAGAATAACTCCCAGGTTCTTCGAGCTATCAGATAAGGAAATAGTGTCTTCCCCGATTTTAATCGTCATCAAATTTTTGCAGCGACTACGAGCGATCTTTTTGCCAAGAAGGATAGCGGAGGATTTGGAGGGGTTTATTGAAAGACAGAATTTATCAGATATCGAGATGATAGCTTCCAAATCAGAGTTCAATTGAAAATTACCCAGGGGAAGATTTTTTTCAGAAAATGATATGTATAACTGGGTGTCATCTGCATAAAAGTGACAATTACAGAATTTTATGTGATTATAAAATTCATGGGTGTAGAGTATGAATAACACCGGACCCAATACAGATCCTTGAGGAACTCCGTTTTCCACTACCAGAAAGTCAGAACAGTGACGTTCTAATAAAACCGCTTGCAAGCGATTGTTCAAGTATGCTCCTAACAAACTAGTAGCGGATGCAGAAAAACCAATGTAATGAAGTATAGCTAACAACAATTGGTGCTTGATCCTATCAAAAGCCTTGCTGAGGTCGAGCATAACCAGAGCAGTGAGCTGGTTTTGATCCGTCGCGATGAAAATGTCGTCTGTGACCTTGGTTAATGCGGTGACGCAGCTGTGATGAGGTCGGAATCCAGACTGAAGAGAGGAAATGATGCTGTTGGATTGTAGGTGACCCATAATTTGAGAGTGAATTATTTTTTCGAAAGCTTTTGATAAGGTACATAGAATGCTGACGGGGCGAAGTGATTTGAAGTCCACTGGATTGGGAATTTTGGGTAGAGGAATAATGAAAGATTTTTTCCAGATGGTAGGAAAGACATTGTTGGCAATACAGAAGTTAAAGATGTGGCAGACGATAGAAAGAATTAAAGGGCAGCAGTACAATAGCATATCAATATTGATTTTGTCCACCCCATATGCCTTGGATTTGATAGATACAAGGACTTTGTATATTTCTGTCTCAGAAGTTGGAGTAAAATTGAAATTGGTCACGCCGGGTCGAGTGTTTTCTAAGTAAGAATTTAAGGTAGCCGCATCTGGAGAGTTGTCACTTACAGAGGAGTTAACGAAGTAGTCATTAATGGCTTGGTGGTTTTTCAGTTGATCCGGAATTACACTGCTTGCATTTTTAGAGTGGATATTTAAATTCTTTAGCTCCTTCCAAAAGTTTTTATTATTTCCGCTGCTTTTAATTTTGAATTGAAAATATGCCTTTTTTTCTCTGGCGATGGCATATTTGGTTTCGTTTCTCAGATCTTTGTAGTAGATCCAATGTCTCACTTCTTTAGTATGTTTGAATTTTTCGAGAGCCTTATCCCTGAGAGACATCATTTTTTTTATAACATAAGTAATCCAGGGGGCTTTAGGTCGACTTATCCTGATAGTTCTTACCGGGGCATGGAAATCAAACAACGCTGTTATGAACTCGTTAAATAGACTGACTTTGTCATCGATATTGTTTGATTAGAGAATAGGTGAGTAGTTAGTGAGTTCCAGATCTGCTAAAAAGTTGTTCAGAGTAAATGCCTTGAAATCACGAAATGTATATAAGAAGGGCTTGGCCGGTACATTCGTGGATCCTATACAGCAGGATACCATACAATGGTCAGATAAACCTGTATCTATAACATTTGTATTATTGGGAGGGATTTTTTCAGATGAAATAATCAAGTCGATTATTTTTGCACTTGTTGAACTTATGCGAGTAGGTTCCTTAATCACTTGATCAAGAGCGTATGAATTCAAGATATCCTTCAATCTTTTCGTAGAGCAGGTATCGGTAGCTAGCATATCAATATTGAAATCGCCTGTGAGGATAAGTTCGTCAAAATTAGGCGCGACAAAGCTGATAGAAAATTCCACGTCGTTTAAAAAATTTTCAACGGAGGATGAAGGGGGCCTATATAAAACGCCCATAGCATATTTTTTATTGCAACATACAAAAGATACCCAGAGTTGTTCAGTATCATTCTGAGGGATCGAGTTAAGCAAATGAGCTTTATATCCGGATTTCATGTACAGAGCAACCCCGCCACCTCTGCCCACCGGTCAGTTTCAGATAATGCTATTATTTCGTATTTGGAAATGAGTAAATCTTTAAGTTCCTGAATATGTGGAACCAGTGATCTGATATTGAAATGAGCTAAATTAAAATGATGCTTCATCCTGAGATGGGAACAGAGTTAAGTATAATATAGTAGAAAGAGAGAAAAAAAAAACAATAATTTGCAGGATACTTATTGACGACTTATTTGTTTATAGAACATGATCTTAGCCTAGATTTAACATTAGTTTCTTCATTCGTAGGGGAAAATCTAAATTTCCTTTTTTTGTCTGATTCACTAGTCTCAGTTATAGTTTGAGATGAAGAATTCGAATAAGACGAATCAGAATTATGCTCTAGGGATGTGTGGTGCAGATTATCTTCTTTCTTCAAATCTTCGTAGGATAGGGTAACGTCGCCAATTACAAGGGCGTTTTTCCTTATAAATGCGCCGGGGTTTGAGACTCTCACTTTCTTGAGTTGCTGATTCATGAACTTTCTCTTAACATATTCTACTCTAGCAAAATCTTGAGTGAACAATATTTTCAAGTTTTTGAGCTCCGCCGCCGTAGTGCGAGCTCTATTCAGAATAGTTTTTTTCAAATTCACGTTTATAACTCCCACCACAACTGGGCGACAAGAGCCTTCAGCATTCGCACCGATTCTGAATATGTCGCGAAAATCGCTATGGTTGCAATTAATTTTTAGAAGATCGTTTATAATTTTCAGAAGCTCATTATCGGTGTTGTCTTCCACACAGTTAAGACCATATACGATGAAGTTGTATTTTTTTGATTTCCGTTCGATATCTAAAATACGAAGCTTCAAAGATTCATTTTCTTTCAGAAGTTCCTCATTTTTGTCCTTCAAGATTGCAATTTCCGTGCCAAGGGAGTTTTTCAATTCGACAATTTCTTCTTTCAGTTCATTATTACCAGTTTTGATCAAATCGTAAAGGTCTTGCAAAGTAAGGCTCATGATCAGCTGATATTACGAGAAAGAATTCAGGCGAAATTGAAAATTTCCATACGGGTCCTACGCAGGTCAGGAGATTACTGATGGAAGGTGAGGCGAAGCGGACTCTCACAGTTTGGTCGGTATCCCCTCTTCAAGTGGTATTAGGAATTGATACGAAAATAGTCTCTACTCACAGTTTGCCACGTGCTCAAGAACCATATGGAAATTGGAAAATGCTGGAAAACCGATGATGGTAGGAGATGCCAACAATACACACATACAAGCAGCAGTTGCACTTAATACTCAGCAAAAATGGGGAAAAACCGATTTGAAAAAACCCAACTTAGGCCACAATTACTAGGACTGAAATCAATATCGATACGTCGTGTATCGCAGTTATCAGCATGTATTTAACGATCTGAGAATTTATTGATACTGATAAGAAGACGCAGTCAGGAATGAATTTTTTGTACTAGTAACCACTTTTGGGTCAACAATCGCCACCTGAATTGGAAAAACAACGCAATTATGGCGAAATTATGATATTAATAGGTGAATGGATTACAGAAGTTATTATTGAGTATTTGAGAGCAACATCGTGTTATCGATCAATTACGTGACAAATGACTATAAAATCCAACATGAAATGATTAATGATGAATTTCCATATTTCCTAACGTCGCGACATAACATCCCAGACCAATAGAGCAAAATTACTGAATTACTTCCCGACTATAGCTATTTATTAGCGTACCTAGAGCTTTAATGTGAGAATAAGCCAGCCTACAAGGTTCATCTTCTGAATTTTAATCAAGCTGCAAAGAGAGGGTGATTGAGGATTCACATTCATCCAGAACGTTTTTCATATTTCATCTAAAATGTATCTGATATTTTGAAGCAACTCTTATTTTTGTTTTTTGTAGAGTCTTATTACTATTTTATGAATTCGACAGAATTTGAAAATCGATAGAAATATTTTCAAATGATGCATTACCCTTATCTACCTCTGTGAGAATGAGAACTATATCCATTTTCCTCAATTTTTACTTCCCTCACTATACGTAGTATATAGTGTATATACGGGAGTATTGTACTCGGTAATGAACTATGAAGAGTAATAACACTATTGATAAGAAATAATCACCCTTATCCACTAAAAATACTATTGAAGTACTGAGGATCTTGGGTTTTTTGAAGGCGATGCTTGATAGTTTGGAGCAAGCAAGGGAAATACAAAACTAAGCCGTAGTTACGGATAGATAACACTAAACATTCACAAAGTATTTTCTTCAAGTTAAAACTTATCAATTTCCTAAGCCTATATAACTGTCTTAATACAAGGTATGACTATTTAACCAATAACGTTATATACTCCTCGAAGCGTAGTTTGCAGTCAAATATCACTCCAAGATTCCTAGCGCTATTTGAAGCTTTCAGAACCTGGCTCCGAATCTTAAGCCACATATCAGCATCTTCCTCCGCATCAGCCATCAGTTCACAATTAAAGATGATATGGCAGCATTTACTCGGGTACAAAGTCAGATTGCGAGCGTTTGAGTACTTTTCTAAGGACATGAGATCGTCATCAATAACTAATGAGATCAGATGCATTCTCAGATTCAGATGGGTTATATGAAAGATGCAGCTGAGTGTCATCAGCGAAATACTGTATACTGACATTTTTAACAGAAAACTGTATGTCGAAGACATATGTGAGATACAGAGTTGGGTCTAATCCCGACCCCTGTGGCACCCGGACGTTACCTCTGAAGCGTCCGATAACTCACCATTGAGCTCAACCCTCTGCCATCGATTATTTTGATAAGAGGGGAAGAATCCCACCGCCGGCGCCGTTTGATCTAAGCCAAGAAATTCAAGTCTGGCAATCATTAGATCGTAGTCATTACTGTCAAGAGCAATTGATAAATATCGCCGAACTGAAAGCTTTAAAAATTGAAACTAATTTAAGTTCATTATGAAATTGGTTCAGTGATTAAAATTCTTCACCCAAATCCAAGTTAATCAACATTAATGTGTGAGAGAGGTGACGTGATGAATCAATCACAGCCTTTTGATGAACCTGCTATGTCCAATCATGATGTGATCTTATTGGATTGCAGATATCGCTTGAAAGATACTCAGATTTGGTGACGGATCATTTTTTACACAGATAACAAGTTTCATCATCATCAGCAACTTAATTTACAAATTTGTGAATGTTGTTTTCGATTTGGCAGTGGGCAGATTCGAGGTGGTATTGACAGCTTTCGAAATGTGATGAATAGTGTTTCAACAGATTTGATAATGTCAATCTACCCACGAGATATAGCATGGACGAATGAAGTTTGGACATTAATAACAGATTCTAGGACGAACTAATCATTGTCTTGTTTCCAAATGTCCCTATCCGAATAATTACTGTTATTTGTTTCATTTATTTTCATTTTATTCGAATACTGGGAGGTCTTGAATTTCAAATACAGTTCGTGTAATTTTGATGGATGATTGATTATATAGTTTCGGATAGATATAAACCATTCAAGTAAAGAATCATATGCTTCTAGGAATAGTTCTTTATAGGTTCCTGTCATACTGTTTAATTTATCAAATAATGGAAACGATAAATTGGAACCGTCGATCACAATGAAAAGGACTTTCATATCTTTCATGGTTAATAATTCAGCTCGTCAACATCGATCGTTCTGAAGCGATTCCAACCTCATCTTTTAATTGGTGAATATTCTTTTACTCCCTCTTTTATCTGATATGTTCTTTCAAATACTAATTCAAGTCTTTGTTCTTGTTCCTAGATTATGGAATAAGCTATTTCCCAAAGTACGGTATGACAAAAAGTATGAGATACCGGAAGTGAATGTACCTAATTCAGCAATTGCTATGAAGATAAGAACTGCACAAATATAACGCTGTCGTTCAGCTGGCAATTTTGTCATTAAACCCTTACGATGAACCTGTCAAGCAATATGCTCACTACTGAGCAGATATTTTCATTGGAAATGGCATAAATGATAGACCAAGTACCAACTATGTTCAAGGTATATTTTTGGAGTAATATAGAAGAGGTTTTTTGTGTATTTTGTCTACACCAATTGAAAACATATAATGTTCGAAGAAGATCGTGTGAGCCAGCGAAGGAATGTTAGGAAAAGTGATAGGCATTCGGATTTTTCTTAAGCGTTCGGAGTTTATAGGCATGAGGAAAGACCTCACTAGGGAGATAATTCCTTTGCCGTCCGATAGAAAAATGAAATCTGGTAGGAAAAAGTTTGGTAAGTCTCGAGCTTGACAATGAAGTGGTGACTAGCTTGAGCTCGTCTAGTCCATTAGCCTTGAATCTCTCGTGGTGGAATAGCAGACGGGATTTCTGATGAACACCGACCATGGGAATATCTATAGAAAAATGAGAGATCGCTCACCGTTCTACGATGTTCTAGAGAGGCTAATGAATTCGTAAGTGTGATATCATCAATCAGACGAATAGCTCTCTTTGAGATAGAATTCAAGAGCTTCAGCGTAGGTTTGGGAGCTGAACTCCAAACATGTGAATAGTACTACAGGACAGAACGAATCTGTGCTTTAATGATTATGAGTAGCTGCTGGATGTGAAGTAGATCTTGGCAATGAATAGGAAACCAAGTTTTGTGGAGCTATTTTTGCGATAGACCTCACATGATCATCCAATAAGAGGGTGCTGTTGATGGTGATCCCAGCATGAATATATGCAAACTTGAGTATTAATTCTGGCCTCACAGCTTTTTTGTATTGAAATCAAGCAGGATACACCTAACTATGCGCTGACGAAGAACAATTTACCGGCATATGGCTATCGATGCTTTCAGGAGGGTCCTTCCCCTGTAGATCAAAAGTGGAATTTTCTGCAGGCATTCTAGCAAAAGCAGGCATTCCAGCAAAAAGGTTGGTTTTTCTTGTTGTGTAGTAGCTAGTGCATCATCATCTTTGGTTAGGCCAGGGAATGAACTGGAAGTGAAATTTATGGTCAATCACCTTGGCGAAAGTTCGAACGAACGCATGAGAGGATGCTGTTGGTGGTGATTCCTAGCAAGGATATGGAAGACTGCATATGCGTTATATGCCTCTTCCAGAGAGTTATTAAGTCTCAACGTACATGCAGTGTTCTATTTCAAAGGAAAAGGAGATCTTGACGAATAAGAACTGTGCGAAATAATGGAAACCATGGCAGTATACTGGACCAAATCATACAATTTCCTAAGAAGAGCCGGAGGAAGACTGCAGTCAAAGTGCACATAAACAAAGAAATTGAACGCTTATCTTCAGAAGATATTGGTGCATTTTCCAATAAAATTCAGACATTCCATAAGTTGAAAATGGCTGATAAACGGTGACGTGTAACATGTTGCACCCATGTTCAAGCCACACAATTTGAGAACGAATAGTTTCTGTCAAACGAATGGTTTTCGGACGAGTCACATGTTTCATCATCAAGGCACATCAACAGGCAATCATACAGATTGGATGGATTCGAAAGAAAACAAGAAATCCTAGAGGCACCTCTTCTCTATGAAGGAATAACTGTTTGATGTGCAGTTTCTGGACAAGAAATTTGGGGCTCCTACTTTTTTGAGAATGAAGAAGATCAGAATAAGTTATTTATAAGAAACTGAAAACGCTTTAGTAGCACCAGCCTTATGGAATACAGTGGTTCCAGCAAGAGGTGAAAGAAGGTACGAAAACACATGTAATCTCTCCGAAAGCTAACAGCAACTGACCATCCGGAGCAGCTAACAATGTACAGATACATGTCCAGATATGTTCACCAACACAACAGCGGAAGAATTATCCGAATCAGACTAATATAACCCGCGAAATTACAAAATTATCGTTGCTTTTTGAACACCAATATGCAATTCTGGGTTGATAATTTAATATGAGAATAACTTTCGCGTTCTCGGTATCCTTTATTTATTGTCATACTGTGTGTGTGGCGTGGTTGGTCTCATACAGCTTATAACTATTTCTCTGAAACTCTAAAAAATAAGTTATGTCATATTTACAATGAGTATCTTCCCCTTTGTTTCACTGTATCAGTTCCATAATTCCAACAAAGCCCACAAGAATTATACGAACAGTTTCCGTATGTGCTTAGTTGAGAAAAGTTTCAAGTAACGATGGATCATCATAGAAATTCGTAGAATAGTATCCATAAATCAGATATGAGTTCATCTGTGTAGTTCCACATTTGAATGCATTTCCCGGTCGGAAATGACATATTTAATATCACATATTTTAATAGACTTGCATATTATCAAGAACTTGGTCGACCAGATATTCAACGAGGAGACGTATGCTATTAACTTTTGTTCCAGTGTATAAATAATGAAACTTATCATATCTATGCGCTGTTCACGTAAAGAAATCAATGACGTCATAACTCAAGGTCAGCCACGGTTATCAGGTTGAGCATATTTTCAATATTTTTGAATACATCTAATCATTTGTTCCAATAAACTGTCAAGCAAACAAATTTAGGAGTTCTTCAATTATTATATCAAATAATTTTAATTAATTATTTGTGATTTTAAATGTAATACACAAACTGTTTGTAGTATTACCAAATGTGTGAAAAAAATATAGTCCATACTCATCCTACATGCATCGAATTCAAATTTAATCGTATCAAAAAAATATATTTTGATATTAAGTAAAGGAAACACAGTGAATGGCAGAATGAAGTATTTTTCAGGTTTATCTCTGTCACAAAATGCCTCTTGATATGTTACTTCATCTATTATTGAAATAAATCTGATCTTACATGTTAAATATTTAGATAATGTGAATGGAACTGTCCGTTACTTTGTGATATTCCATTTTTACAGATAAAAACAAGAAATTTTGCTTTGTTAAATATCACTTTACTTAGGAAGTTCAAGTTGATCGTATGTTTTGATAATGAACTGTAAACTTTCTTTTAAAGAAAGTGGTATTTAACAAAGTCAAAATCAATCAACGATTTCCAAATAACTTCTGATAATCTCAGTTACAATATCTTAGTAGGATGAATATAATATTCCAACAAATATGCAAGTAGAACCTCTACTATGGAGCCACACAAGTTGGAATATTATCTTTCATATTAGTTATGTTTGATCATTTGAATTTGTAGTTTATTTTCTGTTGCATAGTTGTGAATCAATGATATTGATATGGGTAAATTTTGTTCAACATACTATGAAATAAAAAGCTTACTTACTTTTGTAGCTCCGAATGAAATCACATTACTCTCGGTATTGAATTCATTAGTTATTTGAACGTAAACCGAGTGGAAGTTGAAAGAAAATATTCTGGAGAGGATTCATTTCTGTTACATCTTGCATATATTCTACAAGACGTTCATGAATGATATGAAAAAAAGGAAACTATCCTGATAACTAAAAGTTTCAAATACAGGTATCAGAATTAAACTTCAGGAGAGGATATCATTTATTTGTATCAAATTTGCTGTTGTGAAAATTAAAACGGCTGTTATAACTTGAGGTTGTTGCACAAGCACATCAAAATAATGAATATTGATCCACTGCCTTGAACACTATAGTTCCTTTGCAGAATACACATTGACATTGAATATTTTACACCCATAGTGTTGGTTTCATAGCCTCTTTCTACATAGCAACAAATTTTTCCGCAGAACTATCATCCGTGTCAACCTGATCCCTGTAGTGGTTAACTATATACAAAATATGTTGAATGGAGTTAAAAATGTGATGGTAACGGTGTAGACGAAGCACTTCATTGGCCATATTTTGTAGGTAACATAATTATCTGGCAACTATACTTAGTCGAGGAAATAAAGCACTAAAATAGACCAAACCTTTCCAAACTTGGCGCAGTTGGATGGATTGAGATGCGGTTTTCTGCATTCGATTCAGAAAGTAATTTAGAAAATTTGTCCGGTATTTTTTTTTTCGCGGAAAAGTTTTATTGCATTTCTACAGCCAAAAAATGCATTTTTCTAAGTGCATTTTTCGAGGTGAGTAGAAAAATTGACTCTATTTTGTTTCTCGGGGGTTTTTGGGGTCACTGAACACGGATATGCTATCAAGAAAACTCCGTGAGGTTCCCTTGGACCTCCCTCGGGGTATCCAGGTGTCCTGACGTCCTAAATATCGATGAAATCAATAAAAAAAATTATTTTTAATATTTGTTAACTATTCAAGAGGTGATATAGAGGTTGCCAGTGATGATAACGACTCTTCTGCAGTACCTGATGTACCCTGGTAACCTCGTCATCTTCTAGGAATTTGTAAATTTTTCTCAATTAAGTGTAACAAATTCTAGCTCTCAATCACGACTATAACACTCGCAATATTCTGCAAATTACCTGGGGGTATTTCCGGGTCCCTGGAGCCCTTTGTATCTACGTCATCTTCTAGGAATTTGTTAATTTTTCTCCATAAAAGCTAACAAATACTGGCTCTCGGGGGTTTTCGAAGTCGCCGATCACGACTATGACACTCACAATGTTTTGCAAATTACCTTCGCGTGTTCCTGGGTTCCTGGAGCCCTCTGTATCAACGTCATCTTCTAGGAATTTGTTAATCTTTCTCAATCAAATGTGGCAAATTCTAGCTCTAGGGGGTTTTTGAAGTCGCCGATCACAACTATGACACTCGCAATGTTCTGCAAATTACCCCGGGGTGTTTCCGAGTCTACGGAGCCCTGTGTATCTACGTCATCTTGTAGGAATTTGTTGATTTTTCTTAATGAAATGCAATAAATTCTAGCCCTCGGGGGTTTTTATTGTCGCCGATCACGATTATGATACTCACAATGTTCTGCAATTCACCTGGGGGTGTTTTCATGTCTCTGGTGCCCTGTGTATCCACGTCATCTTCTAGAATTTTCGAATAGCGATATATTTTTTTTAGATATTGCGTTCTCATGATCACCACTATGCATGAGCTTTGTGAATGTCACAATCGTGATCGGCGACTCCGAATACCCCCGAGAGCCAAGAATTGTTACATTTTATGTATGAAAATAAGCAAATTCCTAGAAGATGACATAGATACACAGCGCCCCAGAGACCCGGAAATACCCCTAGGTAATTTGCAGAACATTGTGAGTATCATAATCGTGATCGGCGGCTTCAAAGACCCTCGCGGGCTAGAATTTGTTACATTTAATTAAGAAAAATTAACAAATTCCCAGAAGATGTCATAGATACGGAGGGCTCCATTTTGCATAATGTTGTGAGTATCATAATCGTGATAAGAAAAAATAACAAATTTCAAGAAGATGACGTAGTCACCTGGACTCAGGGTACACCAGGTATTGCAGAAGAGTTTTTTCACGTCGTAATCATCACCAGCAACCTTTATATCACCTTTTGAACAGTTAACAAACATTAAAAATGTTTTTTTAATTAATTTCATCGTTATCTAGGGCGTCAGGATGCCCGGATACCCCGGGGCAGGTCCAAGGGGAATTTTCTTGATATTCGTGTTCAGCTACCCCAAACACCTCCGGAAAATCAATTCGAGTCCGTTTTTTCCATTCACCTTAAAAAGTGCACTCAGAAAAAGGATTTTTGGCTGTAGGAATGCGATAAATCTAAAACGCAAAAAAAATACCATACAAGTTTTCTAAATCACTTTCTGAATCGAAAGTAGAAAACCGCATGTCAATTCATTCAACTGCGCCGGGTTTGGAATGTAATAATAATAATAATAATAATAAAAATTTTATTCATTCGATATTTTGCATGTTTGTGAATTTTAACAAAGTCACGATGTACAATAATGTACATGTCTGTGACAACAAATAGATAGTTCTATATCGTACATATCAATGCAGTATATAATACAGTATATGAAATTTGTAAACTTAATTAATTTAATTTAGTACATTAGTTGTTATTCTTATTTATAGATATAAATATAAACGTAAATATAAATATAAATATAAAGATAAATATAAATATGAATATAAATATAAATATAAATATAAATATAAATATAAATATAAATATAAATATAAATATAAATATAAATATAAATATAAATATAAATATAAATATAAATATAAATATAAATATAAATATAAATATAAATATAAATATAAATATAAATATAAATATAAATAGAAATAGAAATAGAAATAGAAATAGAAATAGAAATAGAAATAGAAATAGAAATAGAAATAGAAATAGAAATATAAATATAAATATAAATATGAATATGAATATGAATATGAATATGAATATGAATATGAATATGAATATGAATATGAATATGAATATGAATATGAATATGAATATGAATATGAATATCAATATCAATATCAATATCAATATCAATATCAATATCAATATCAATATCAATATCAATATCAATATCAATATCAATATCAATATCAATATCAATATCAATATCAATATCAATATCAATATCAATATCAATATCAATATCAATATCAATATCAATATCAATATCAATATCAATATCAATATCAATATCAATATCAATATCAATATCAATATCAATATCAATATCAATATCAATATCAATATCAATATCAATATCAATATCAATATCAATATCAATATCAATATCAATATCAATATCAATATAAATATAAATATAAATATAAATATAAATATAAATATAAATATAAATATAAATATAAATATAAATATAAATATAAATATAAATATAAATATAAATATAAATATAAATATAAATATAAATATAAATATAAATATAAATATAAATATAAATATAAATATAAATATAAATATAAATATAAATATAAATATAAATATAAATATAAATATAAATATAAATATAAATATAAATATAAATATAAATATAAATATAAATATAAATATAAATATAAATATAAATATGAATATAAATATAAATATAAATATAAATATAAATATGAATATAAATATAAATATAAATATAAATATAAATATAAATATAAATATAAATATAAATATAAATATAAATATAAATAAATATAAATATAGAGGGGGAAATTGCCAGAGATATAAAGTTAAAAACAAAAAAAATAAATGATGATTTTCACAAAAATAGAATATTTCTGAAATAAATTAAATCATTGACCTGCTATAATATCATCTATCAAATCTTTTGACATCATAATCCATATTTTCAATTTTTTAATAAAAACTGAAATACTTAGTTTGTTTTCCTGATAAAATTGTTTTATTTCGATCGGTAACTTGTTATAAATTTTAGAGAAGTAGTATTTGGTAAAATGTTGTCCTATCGTTTTTTTTATTTGAGGAATCAGACTGAGTCCAGCAACTTTGGACCTGCAGAAATATTGGTGCTCAGAGAAAAAGGGTAGATATTTACGTTTATAATGATATTTCAAAATTTCCAACATGTACAGGTCCTTTACTTTAATAACTTCGAAACTTTTAAAAACTTCTTTAGATGGATATGTATTTTTTTTATTCATAATGGTTTTCATTAAAATTTTTTGAACAGTAAACACTTTCTTTAAGCTGGTTTTATATGTACCTCCCCATGCTAAGATTCCGTATGTGATCAAAGATTGTATAAGAGCGTAATAAGCATTTTTCATTAATTGTTCGTCAAATAGATATTTTAATTTTCTAAATAGATAAGTTAATTTTCTGAGACGTCCGCTAAGTTGATGTATGTGTTGATCCCATTTCATTTTACTGTCTATAGTGACTCCTAAATACTTAATAGTGTCAGCTCTATCAATATCATCATTTGAACATAAACATTCTGAACAGTTATTATTGCATTCAAAATTGTGGAGTTTCTGCATTTTTGGAAGAGAGGTAATGTAAGATCCAAAACATATGAATTTCGATTTACGTACATTAAGTTTTAATAAATTTGCATCTAACCATGCAGTAATTATTTTTAAGTATTTCTCTGCTTCCACTTTAGCCATTAACCATGTATTTGCTTGTATAATTTAAACAATATCGTCAGCATATGCTATAACTTTGATACCATCAATCTGACAGAAAAGATCATTCACGTAAATAATGAAAAGAATGGGACCGAGTACTTTACCTTGGGGGATACCACAACTAATAGGTAGTGGATCGCTATATTCTTTTCCTATTTGAACAATTTGAAATTTATTTGTCAGATAACTACATATTAAATTTCGTACATTCCCACGGAGCCCATATCCTTCCATCTTTTCCAATAATAGTGAATGACTGATGATATCAAAAGCCTAAGAAAATTGCTAGTGTTGGAATAGACCTATCAACACTAGCAATTTTCTTAGATTTAACTAAGGCCTTTGATACCTTAGTTAAATCTAAGAAAATTGCTTGTGGAATGCTTTATTTCCTCGACTAACTTGGTAAGTTGCTTATTCATTTTCACCAAGATCAACAACAGTAGCTCAAAGGTGTTATTATTCCTACTTAACCATTCTTGTATATCACATTTATTGTGGGTGCTTGTTGGTAGTTTATTCCTTATAGATTCCTCATCGATGGTGGAGTTATTTTGATAGAGTTCACCATGATACTCGTTTTATTTTGTTTCTGAAGAAAATATCAGTTATGCACTGAAATGAAACCTGCTGTAGAACTAACATGAATTGCCTACTATGTACACTGTAGGTAGTATAATGTCTAATCAATCTTGTATATTTTTTGGTACGGTAGCATATGTTTTTGTTGCTTTCTACTTTGAATTGAGTACCTTTTCTATTCTTATCGTGCTTCTCTAAGTAAACTGGGCTTCAAACTCATACAACGAATCTGGTGATATTTGGGAAATAGAGACAGGATAAATATTTTTATGCGAGCTGATTAACGAATTGTTGCGCATGACAGGGACATGAACTGAGATGTATGAGGGCTGAGAAAGCTCGACGGGGAACAACAGAAGCACAAAGGCCAGCATTGTTTATCAACAAGATGAATGTCCGTGGTTGGCTGGTTTTCAAATACAAATGTAATATTGGGCAAAGTTATGGGCGTGTACTTGTCAGGTGAGATGAAATCTCAGTTTTAACTGGGTTTGATTATACCCCTAGTTATTGCATGAAGTTTGCTAATTGGGAATTCATCGACGTGAGTTTTTGATTTAGAGAATATTTAATTAAAGACTGCCTCGGTACTAAAAGCGTTATTTATTACAAAAGCAGTAGCACGTGCATTTCCATATTAATTTCAGCCAGGTATGTTACATCCCATCAAAGTTTATTGTGTCAATTGACTTATAAATTGTGAATAAAACACTACTTTACATCCAAATAACAATATTTCGACGTTGTTCCAGCATACGGTGAAATTCCATGAAATCGACAAATCTCCATAAATGTGTTTTAAAATAGTGGTAACTTTCAGTAATTATGATCCAAGAGATGAGCTCCCAATAGATAGAGTTATCTTGACAATTTTATATTGTGTTGTGTCGAGGAGTTTTCAATTAAGAAGTGAAATGGATGTTTACCGACACTACACTTATTGCAGATGTTTGTTTTATTGTAGAGGATTACTCTAAGGTTGAACAAAGGGTGAAGCTTTTTCCAGGTAAATGGTCATTAAACATCAAACGCAATTCATGTTCGCTGGTTCATCTCAGAGCCCCACAACATATTCTGAAGAGCTACCGGTCGAGGGATTCTCGTATTCACTAGGATTGTAGATTATCTATGATCAGTAGAAAATGGCTGAACGAACGTTTATATTTTTATAATGGAGATTACCATATTTCTTATATATTGTACATTTTATAATTTTGACGAGAACGTATTGAGAGGTCTGGAAATATAGGGTGATTGAGACGGAGTGAGCGTTAGCGAACAAATTCACACATTAAAGATGTTTCATATGCGAGAGTCATGCAAAGACCCCAAATTTGGCTAGTGAGATGAAAGATATTACGATTCAAATGTCCAGAATCGTAAACTTACGTAACGATCGAAACAGCTAAGCGCAAATTCATCCGAAGTTGCCGGGTAAAGCAAATTTTCCATCTAATTTGTTATTTTATAATATTGAGGTAAGCTTAACAGATTTGGACTTCTGGCAACAGTGATGGCATCGGTATTATATGGATGGAACTTTCATGTGCTTTTTTGAGTAATATAGTTCTGTAATTGTTTGTCTGCGGTTATTGTTCTATCTGTTTTTGAAGAAAATCGTAAACTTTGCATAATGTTGAATTCGTAATAAGCTTGGAATTTCAAAATATGAATAAAGGTTATCCAAAATTATATCAAATTAAAATAAAGATTCTTGAGCCAAGTATGAATTATATATAAATTCTCGGGAATAGGTCACATTAATACATGTGTGTTCCAAATGATAAAGTTCACTACGTGATTGATGAATTTGACAAATTCCACTGTAAACTTCAATTCACTTGTGAAATAGAAGTGAACGAAAACATAAATATCCTAGATATGAACATTAGGCATGATGCAGATGGGAAAATAAAAACTTCGTGGTTTACTAAAGAAGTTTGATCTCAACGTTATCTTCATTTCAATTGAGTTGCACCAACATGTTATAAAAAAAGTCTTATAAACAGCCTCACAGATCGCGCGGTTAAATTGTTCCATGCAGAGGACCGTCCCAAAAATTTAAAAATTGTTCGTAATTCACTGGAAATGAATGGCTACCCAGAAACATTTTTCAACCCTATCATTAAAGAAAGAATAAACAGAATATATAATGGATATTCATATATAGATAACATGAAAGGTAATACTGACAATTTTATAACACTACCATACATTCCGGAGACCTCAGAGAAAATCAAGAAATGTTTGAAAAAGTTTAATATAAATGTCGCGCATAAGCTTACTAACTGTTTTGGGAAATATTTCTCGAATCTAAAACCTTTAATACCTGAAGACAAACAAACCCACACAGTATACAAAATAAATTGTTCAGATTGCGATGGGACTCATACTGGAATCTCTAAACAATATTTACAAAAAAGAATGTATGGCCATAAGAATAGAATAGAATCTGGTTTGAAAGGGCATACTTGGACCCAATGTTCTCATTTCTAGTCATTCACAGACTTTGTTGACATGAACTTGCATTTATTAAGAGCACTGCGTAGCAGTGGATTCTTGATATTTTATACATATGACATTGATGTGTTACTATTTCGATTATTCGTGTTCTGTTCGTTTCGGCGACGTGGCATTTCAACTGAGATTGGTGCGATAAGTAATCCAATTCTAGACATAATGGGTCTTCCGATGATGGTCGTGAGACCGAAACGTACGTAAAGACAAGAAAATATGAAGCATAAGTGTTGATGTAATTAAATATTTTGTATATCTTTCCTATGTTTCTCCTGATACTCTCTCTATATCTCTTCCTCTCTCTCTTCCTCTCTCACTCCCTCTCTCACTACCTCTATTTCTGTCTAAAACTATGAAACTTCACTTAAGGAATTCATATTATTCCTATTCCTCAATCTATCTATTCTTTTACAGTGTAGCCATTCGATATAGAGAACCATGTCACGTTGGAGTTTGATCCCAATCACTGATAAAACAGAACAAACGTGAAAAATATCATTGACACTTACGCTTTCATTTCACAAGACACTTAAGATTTAACACACTGGAAGGTGAGTGGAAGGGTATTATTAAACAACCTAAACCTCAAATGAAACAAATCTAGATAATCTAAATTAGTGAAGAGAAAGAAATAAAACTGAGAGTATCAAATAGATACCCCAACCAGGATGAACCTAGGGGATCGAAACTAAATAAGCTGATTGGAACGTATTATTGAACTTGAATAAGAACTGAGAAGAACAAGCTTTAATTGATAATTTGAAACAACTCTGATTTGGCGAAATACACCCTTCTTACCAAAAACACTCTGAAAACTATTAGGTTCAATTAATTAAAATTGACGAAGTGCCACATGATTTTGATTTCTCAAGAGAATAACTCAAGTAAGAGAATACAACTGAAGGTTTTTGCTACGCTCCTGTTATTCACAATGCGTCCTTCTACAATTAGGGGAAGTATTCCCGAATTGCTAAACCTATGAGCAGGAAGATAGTTAATAATTGTTTTCCTCTCTTGATGCCTGTAATCCAGAAGGTTTTCGGTGTGGATTTCTAAGCCTATATCCTTTTCCAAATATTAGTGACTGATTTCTTCTCTATTTATTATTTCATTTATGATCACAATTTTGATTAATAACCCGCTATCTAAGCATCTACAAATGGTTAACATTAACATTTATCATAGCTCAGCATTCGTTTTCCATCCTATGTTGTTATTCATCTTTACAGGTTTATGATTTCCGTTAGAACAAGAAACTTTTGTGAAATTATTGACATCATCTTGACTAGGCCAGATATGGTATATCTTCCTTGAAGTGAGTGTGAATTGTCTGAAATTCATTTTAGAAATTCTTCAACATTTCTCATGCTTCATTTGTTATTGATACAGAAAACATCTAGCAACCCCTATATGTTCTTTTTACTTTCCTTTTAGATATTTTGATTTCACATGAAATTCAATTTACTAAATGATTTTGTTTTGAACATTGGAAGTATAAACCTTTATTACATATATTTTATTTACGAGATTTGCTTCCCGGTTGTCGCTTTAAAATTTTCCGCTCCACCGCATTCCAAATCGAAGGGCTTGTTGAGTCAAAATCTCCCAGAAAGCGGCTCATCAAAGAAGTCTAAACTAGTGCCGCATCTGGAATATATTCCATTTGTTATGGAGTCGTCTCTTCAATCGGCACTACGTATGTCTTCCTGTAGCGACCAAACACTAAATGCAATTCACTTAAAATTTTAACTCAAACAAGACATGATGCTCGAATTGTACTGCCATGAAAATTAAAAGTCGTACCCCAAGCCGTTTTCGAATTATTGAACATCCATTGAAATACTTGACGCTATTCGTAGTTTCATGCGACGTTCGGTGCGCTAAAAATCTGGCTGATTGTAGAGAGAAATATAAAAAGTTTCGCTGACGGTCGCATCTCCTGGTCCGGCACCCGACAAGGGGCTAGCGCTTTCCTTCGAAGAAACTCTACATAGGGCTAGCGAATAGTAAAATAATCAAATCGAATAGATATGGGAGTTTGATTTTCACTCAATTAATTAAGACGAAGTGAGCGTAGCGAATGAAGTCTTTCATATTCTCGGCTTATTGACTCACTCCGTCTTAACCCTTTGGGCATAATATGCGCAGCGTACTGACCGAACTCCTAGTGAATATATCCTGTTAAAATTAGTCGAATACTGTATAATTCAAATTAATCAATTAATTCTAAAAATTAGTGTATGCATTACTTTGACCACTATTCTTTATATGTTTTCAAAGCTGCCATCATCTACTTTTCACAAATTAATCACAAGCTTGCGCCTTCACATTCCGTGGACACATGATATGAGTAATATACCCGCCATTAGGGTGATGACTGGTGAATATTGGAAAACAACACCTGCGACATGGAGCCTGGATTCGCTACTATTGGAATCGGAGTAATAATTCCAGGGCCAATTGTATGCAATTGATTTGTGGCAATAAAAAACACAACTCAGAACAAATAAAACTGGGGTGAGATTAACGAATTCCTTCTTCATCCAGTTCGATTGAGCTCAAACATGAATGTTTTGCCATTCCAAAGCAAAGACTTATATATTGAAAATAAACAATTTCTCCAAATAAAGCCACCGTTTCCCGTTTCAACGTATTATTCTTGAATATATTAGAACATTGATCACTTCTGAATGGTTTAGTGAATCAAGCTACCACCTGCTACCCAAATGTTCATTATATATTTCCTCCAGAATTATACAATAATGTTCTTTTGAAATCTTTCATCAAACATGCCTCGAGAAATGTAGCTGCCCAAATATATGTCATCTTGTTCAATGATGAACTCTTATTACCAAAAGAGAACTATTCCAAATATCATTTCATGTTTTTCTTGTCTACATTACAAAAGAGTATTTGATTAGTTAGCTTTCTACAATACCAAGATTCTGTCATTATCGTAATTTTTTGAGCCAATGTAGATGTCACTGCAAACTTATCAAATGAGGTATAAATTCGTCATTATTCAGTACATTTCTTTACAATGTTTTTTCCCATGTATGGCGTTAATTTAATTGTTGTTTGTTATTTATTATTCATCTATGGATGATTTTGAGCGTTTCCGTCAAAATAACTTAAGTGATTAGATTCATTGTCGGAAAGATAGACAATAGCAATAACTTGAAATTAGTGTGGAGATAGGCTAGTACATAAGTTATCTGTTCGCCTATGTCATTTGAGGTATGGTAATCCTGAGTGAGATGAGTCGGCTCGATAGTGTTTCATGCACCACTTCCCGTCAATTTGCCTCCGACCAAGCAAATGTCTCTTCATATGCTGGGCTATATTCGAGGTTAATGAAGGCAAAGCAAGTAAAATTTCCAAAGTTTCTCCAAACTTCGTCTACAGTAAGTACCTCCTTAACCAGAGCATTTGTAATGTTAGATTCGTAATATTTACTGCTATAAGTTGCTACTGTGTGCCTTGGAGATGAGTAATGCGTGTTTGCCGGATTTCTCAAAGTAACCGTGTTCGTTCAATCAAGTGGGTAATCTCACCCAGTAGTTTTTGGTGAGTTGACTCAAATATTTTGGGGAGAGATGACTCAGGATATTTTTGTTATTATCGTTTCAGATTATATTTCATATTTTTAAATATTGAGGAGCTCAAGACAGTGGAAGCGAAAAATGAATACAAGAAAATAGAAGAAACCAAAGGCTACAAGCAAAAAAAAAACATTATTTCACTTTTTCTCCCAAAAATTCCAGCATCCAAATGGAAACTAAAGACTGCAGTGATGACTCGGAACAACAAGATGACACAGAAATGCGTGCAGGATAAAAAAACTTCAAAGTACTTCGAAAAGGAAGATTGGATTTAAAGTGTTTTTTTTCATACTTTGACTACACGAGAGGAAAACCTATAATGTTCGAAGAACATCGAGTGAGGCATCGGTGGAATGTTGAGAGATAGCCATTCGAATCTTTCTTAAATGTTTGGAGGTTATAGGCATAGCGAAAGACCTCACTAGGTGAAGAGTTCCACAACTCCGCTGTTCGTCGACAGTTCTTCAATAAATGTTTTTCCGTGGTCCATGCGAGCAGCTTCATGCATCTCTTTGTTTCTTTTTACCCAGTCCCGTATGCATCCTAGGACGTCGGTTGTCGTCCCTGAGAATGCAGGTTCTGGGACAACGTATGAGACTTATGAGCCAATTCCAGCCACAGTGCCCTGGAACCCACATCAGAGTTATTTTGTTGTTTCGTCAGAGCGCTTAGGTTTTCTTGGCATCTCCGTAACACCAGTCTCGATGTCACTCCTAGGTATATGGGTAGCCTCAAGTGACGCCTGGCTAGCTATGCTTATAACGATCATTTTCCTACTAAGACTTCACGAGAGGGAAACATATAATGTCCGAACAACATCATGTGAGCCAGCTGTAGAAGTTTGAGAGGCATTGGAATTTTTCTTGAAGGTTTGGAGGCTATTAGCATAGAGGAAGAACTCACTAGGTAAACTTCTATATTCGATAGGAGAATGAAGTCTGTTATGAAGAAGTTCGGCAGGTCTCGAGCTTGATAGGGTGACTAGTTTGACCTCGTGTAGTCCGCCTATATGGAATTTCTCGTGGTTGAACACAAAACGGAATTTCTGATGAACACCGACTATGTGAATATCTCTAGAAAAGATCTCACCTTTCCACGATGTTCTAGAGAGGTCAATGAACTCGTAAGTGTGACATCATCAATCAGACGAATAGCTCTCTTCTGGATAGAATCCAAGAGATTCAGCATATGTTAGGGAGCGGAACTATAAACATGTGAACAGTACTCCAGGACAGGTCGGATCTGTGCTTTGTATATTATGAGGAGCTTCTGCGATGTAGATTATATCTTGTCACGAAACAGAAAACCAAGTTGTTGTGAAGCGGTTTTCTCAATAGGCCTCACATGATCGTCCCATGTTGTTGGTGGTGATCCCGAACATGTATATGGAATAGTTTTGCCTGACATCATTATATTGTGGATTGTGGGAATGGCCTTCTTGGAGAAGGTTCAAGCTCGAGCTCTGGTTACATTAAAGTCTACTAGATTATCAGAATCTCATTTCAAAATCTTCGCCAGATCTCTATTAACCGCATCAACCTCTCTCTGTCTTGTTCCTCTGGCTTCATTGAACGGTATAGGGGCTCTAGTGAGAAAGCGGTATGAAGTACACCAGCATCTGCAAAACGGTGGTCACTTCCTGCAGATGATTTATATAGGGAAGAAACAAATTTGGTGTCAAGACAGATTCCTGTGAAACATCAGAGTTCACAGACATTGTATCGAAGGACACTCTATCAACCACCATATGGGGTGATCTTTCTAGGAAAAAACTCGATAGTAAGCGACAAAGTTGAGGCGTCAAATCATATGACGGAAATTAATAAAGAAGGCTTTGGTACCAGACTTGGTCAAATGCTTTGGAGATATCCAATGCTACATGTATTGCAATAGATTTCTGCCATACGTATGTTACGTAGGCAAGCAGCTCTCTAGGTATTGAATGAGCTCGATGTTGATTGCTTTTCCAACCACTTTAGAGATCACAGATAACAGTGCAATGGGTCTATAATTATCAGGAAGTTTTTGGATGGACTCTAGCTCTCTTCCAGCTGGAAGGAAACACACCAAGTTTGTATGAGACTGTAAACATTATTTATTTTCTTTGTGCATTAGCACAATTCAAAATATTTGCATTTGTGTGACAGATGTCGGAAAGTTCTGGCCGGAAAACTTCATCTCACCCGACATTTAGAGTCATCTCTACCGTACATTCCGGGTAGGATGACCCATTTCATAATTTTAGATTGTGTTTAATCTTCTTCATAGAGTTTGTTGTTTACGTTTCAGTTAATTAAATAAATAAGCATTCATTTCCATTATAATTTTAATTTTTGTCTATTTTAAAATGCCCAGTGTAATCAAATTAAAAAATTTGGGCCATCTCTCCCAGAATTACTCTAGCTTATAAATGAATTTTGATCACACAGCATACGCCTACCAAGACAAAAATGCTGGTAATTTGGATAACAAACTTTCAACCAACGAATCCCATGAATTTAAGACGTAACGATTGGGTAACGAATCGTTGATGCTATACATTTCTCTGAAATATGCCACCTGCGTCATGAAAAGAAACTCAAGCTATTATGATACTGTTACGTGAATGTGGCACTTGATATTTTATGCGAGAACGTTTTTGATAACTGTGCTATAACAAAGATATGTATGATTATGGTCATATTAATGCAAAGTGCAAGCGACACTAAACATTTTATCACGAGAAGAATTTGTTTCGCGAATGTGTAATGTCTTCACGTTAACATTGTATTGCTTCGTTCGCCGAATGGTTAAAACATTGTTGTATATCTATAACTGTCTGTTATTCATAATATTCATAAGCACAACGATTCAGTGTCTTACCATACAGATCAAGTCCCACGAATAGAAACATGAATATGTTGCAGGACGGTAGGTTATGCAACGGGTCTACAGAGTGAAGACGATGTGTTATTGCCTCCCTGGCGTTCAAACCCAAGGTTCTGAATGTTGAGAGTGTACTCATGTGGAATAGTTCTTGACTATTTTTAAGAAGAGAAAAAGTATACACGAAAATGTGATGCAGTATTATTACAAAAGCGAATACAATATTATCAAAAACAGGTTACTCTTGCCCGCTGTCGAACTTTCAGATGTTTTTAATCTCCCTAGGAGTGTTGTTCTGTTGTTCATTCTAACACAGAAGAAGGAAAGCCTTCAGGTTCACAAGATAAGGGAAGCGTTACATATATTATCATTCCACTATACCTAATTTGACAATATTCAATATTGCAGATTATAGCGAGATAATAATAGGTTAGGATATGCATCATTTATTCAAAGGGTAGTTGTACAGTTCACTACAGGAAGATAGAGAGTATATATGCATCAACCTTGATCCCAGCGATTAATTATATTATTCGCTCAAACGAATCTGTTTTTAGAATGTACGCATATGTCATTATTCCTATTATACAATCTAGAATGATTGAACAAAGAGAGAAAGTATCCGCTGAGGCACTGTCCCCACACAAAAGCACAAGAGCAGATAGATAGATAGATAGATTTTTATTTGTTCCTAGATTACAAAGTAATATTGACCCAATGGGTGTAGAACACGTCAAAATTATAATTAATTCAATTAATAACTAAATCTACTGAGTGGTGTTCCAAAATTTAATTTTTGCTTTCAGAGTATAATTTCATCTATAAAATACTCCTCCATACTGTAATATGCTTTTTTCAACAAATATGAGCTTAATTTCTTTTTAAATAATTTTATTGGTAGATTACGGTAGGATTTCATTAAAGATTTTGATCACCATATAAGTCACATTCTTTTGTAAATATGACCATTTGAATCTGACAGGTAAGTAATTGTCTCTCTGTATTGTATCATGTTCATGCAACTGCTCAACTCTATCTATTATATCTTTATTATTCACAACAAAGAGGATGAATTCTATATTGTATAAAACATATAATGTGTGTATATTCTCCGATCGGAATAAGTTCTTACAACTCCGCAGATAAGGCAAGTTGAATATGAATCTAACGCATTATTTTGCAAGATACAGCTTCTGAAGAGCCTCCCCAAAATGATAAGCCATACCTTACCCTGCTCTGCACAAATGCATGATAGGCAGTTAGAGCTGCTGCTTTATTAATATGTATAGATATTACTCTTAGTGCATATGTATATTGGGCAATGGTTTTTGATAATTTATCAATATGAGTGGTCCAATCTGATCGCGAATCGATATTTATCCCTAGGAATGACACTGAATCTTGAGATTCTATATTTTGGGTTTCTCCATCTATATTCACTTTCTCTGTATATTCTTTTAGAAAGCTAAATTCAATTATTTGTGTTTTATTTACATTTAACATAAGATCATTTGATTCGAACCAGGAATTTAAGTCATCTAAAGATTTTTTGACTTCATCTTTGAGGCCTATCAATTCCTCGTCCGCTAGAACTTGTGATAGGTTGCTTACGAGACGATGCATTAGAACTAACTGAGTCCTCAGTTGCACCCCATTAGCCTTTATTGATGTAAAAATTCTGTCTACTACGGGAATCTTCTCCGATTATAGTTGTTGCAATGAAGTATTTGACAGGGACAACTGATATCCATCGTTTCCGTAGTTATTTTCTTTGAGGAAACTGATCATTTGAAAATTTGGCCCATTGTTGTAATTCCCGTTGGAGACAGGTGCACAACATTTATTCTGTGAAATTGGATAGCTAACAAACGTTAGGAAACTGTACGTACATTACAAAATGCGCGAAGAACCAACATGAACATTCACTTGGGAAGCTATATTGCAATAGTCTTTATTCAGTCGTAACATTCTCATACAAGCTTATTTATAATACTTTTGAATTACACGAGAACACCTTAGAAATAGTTGTAACATATATATTTTCCACAAGACTCAGATAAAACTTCCTTAAATTGTAATATTTATCACCTGTCAGAGTCTAAACCGGTTACGCGCCATCAAGATAAAACGATAGTGTCGTAAGCTTCGTATATTTGCAAGCCTTTTGTTTATGACGTCACACTGACTTTTGTACTCAGCGTATAGGCCTTGTACTATAGAGGGTATTGCACAAGCACGAAAACTGCAGAAAGCAGTTATTAGTTGGGATAGAGCTTTCCTTTTGTTCTGTTGAGGTTCGATATTATTGTGAATTTTGTGTTGTTACGACACACAAATAAAAATTTAACTGTGACGGTGTGAAGGAAGGATGGAATCGGCATCAACTAGCCAAGAAGAATGTGTAGAGTGATGTTATCTGCGATCTTGCTGACTTTTTAGTAAATAATTGTCGCTTCAGTTCCGAAGATAACTTGTACCTAATAAAATTAAGAAGAACCAGATCTGATCAGAACATTTATTGAACAAGCAATTTGGATTTCAGAAGGATGTTGGAACTATAGAAACTCTCCAAAAACTAATATCCAATATTTAAGAAATGCGTGTGTTAAATCTTTCGAAATCTCATCTCTAATAGAAACCAGCAAGTCAAGGTTGGTGATGCCAATAGTAATATTGAAACAATAAAGATGGGTGTATCCCAAGGTACAATAATTATAGATCCAACGCTATTCCTGATATTTATTGATAAACTGTTGAATTGTAACCAACACTCCATAATTCTTTCATACGCAGATGATATGGTCTTAATATGCTCTTCAATGTCTTGGGATCGAGTACGGCAAATATCGCAGGAAGATATTAACATTATATATAAAATCTTCAGGAAATAGGTCACACTAACATGTATGTCTATTATTTCCGTCTTTACGTACCTTTCGATCTCACAACCATCATCGGAAGACGTATGACTGTATAAACGTGATTTCTTAAAACTAATTTTATCACCACCGTCTTCTGATGATGGTCGTGAGACCGAAGCGTACGTAAAGACGAGAATAATGAGCATATGTGTTAGTGTGACCTATTTCTCGAGAATTTTATATATAATTCATACCACCTGGGTCAAGCATCATTATTAAGCTATTAATATTGTGAAATCTTGGTTCGATATAAACTTATTGGAGCTAATTGCTTTTAAAACCAAATACATGGTTTTTTCGCCAACCGATACTGGTCTACCGAATAACTTAGAGCCTCTGATTTTGAATGACACCACTGGTATTATGCAAAATACCTCTATGCTAATATATTTGAGCGTTTATATACATCAAGATCGCAAGTGGTCAACTCATGTTGATTATTTAAACAACAAAAAAATACGGTCAGTCACCGAGCACTGCTGACAGAAGTGAAAACTGACATTATGAAGTAACCAATTTATTTTGAGAATTTCATCCAAGTTCGTATGATTTCACCAGTATCATCTCTTTCTACATGACACAATTTTCCGACAGTGCCATTCGACAATCCATCCCCAACATCACCAACATTATTAGTTATCATGTATGGTCGGTTAAGAACTAAAATTAACTCGTATGGTAATCCACCCGTATCATTGGTTCTCATTTGATGCAACTTCTGCCTGACGAAATTTTGTTGCTCAGCATTATGACAACCAACGAAGACATCCGATGCCGCAGATACTATTGTCTACGGAGTTTAATATGGAGTTGTTGTACTCGTTGTAGCATCCGAAATTACAAATTTATTATTTTTAAATGAAAATTAATATAATTAGTTTTTCTTGAGTTCAATCAACAATTATACACATACATTTTCATGATAAAAACGTATAATGGGCTGTACAATCCCTGTTAAGAGTATGAATGTGACCCGATAGTCATTATAATAAATACACATTATTTTATTTTCAAGACATATTATTTATTGATATTTACATCGATGTAAATGAAAGTAATGTTAAACAGCATTGGTCCGAATTGAAGATGGTGGTAAAAGAAAACATCTTCAATTAGGACCAATGAACAAATTATCTAAAAAGAAACGCAGAATGTAAACATATAAACATTTCCGCCAAATGTCAGTATGATCGTAAATTACACCATAAATAATTATTTGGAATAAAATTTTGTACTTTCGTATTGGTAATATTAAAAAAACATCAAGACGATACTCACTATTATATTTGATGCTGTGATCCAACATTCGAACAATGAAAATAATAAACTAGATATAACACAACGTCATCAATGTGTAGTACACATGCAGAAATTCTCACTTATACACATTACTAATGTTATATTCTTATGACAAGAATTATATTCACAATATTTAAAACCTTTCACGTAGATACGATACTAAGTACACAATGTACAATTAATAAATTCAATAAAACTATAACTTTCGTCTGCACGAGGACCGAGGATTGAGTAAATGAATAACGTCGAATATCCGACTCAGATATGCACACGTGTGTAAGCGTATAGAGAGACTGCCTGATGCCTGGCCCGAGTAGTTGCGCACGCACGCACGCACGTATACATAATACCTAATATATATAGCTTACAGCCTGACGGCACGTGACGGACTCATGTTATTACCCCCATCTGAAATAGCTCAACGCGCCCAAAGAAGTTTTCACTTCAAAAAATGAGAAGATTAATATATAAATTGATCACTACGAAATATTCTAAACATGGAAATTCTTTTGATGGCTTACAACAATGTGGTTGCATCCTTAGTTAGATATGGGATGAGCATCTGGGGCTCAGCTTAAAAGCCTCTACGAATAACTCAAAATTATATATTGCGAATAGTTTTTCGCGAAGAGACCAGAAAAAGTGCAAAAGCTCTTTTTATTGAGAATAATATATTAAACATGGCCTGTAGTAACAGAGTCCATTTTTCCAAGATAAATCATTGTTACGAAACTAGAGCAAATTTTAATGATCTGCTAACATGAAAATTTTTGTGAAACTGTATGTCAAAAAAGTTTGAAATATGATGGAGTGAAATTATTTAATATGTTAGCCTTACAAATGAAATTGTTGCCAAAATATCAATTCAAATTTCACTTAAAAGGAATTATCATTGAAAATTACAACACTCTATTTCTCTAATACCATAAAAAGAATATATATATCAGTGTTATCATTATTGTTATTTTCAATAGAATCTCATTGCAATCATCAATCAGTAGATCATCTTTAATAGCTTCTGAACTAAGCAGAGGTTTGGCTACATTCCAGTTTTGACATTTTCAACGACATCTACACGAATAGGATTTTAGTTTAGGTTAGCTTAGTTTAGCTTTACTTACTAAGAATTATCTTTATTTTCAGAGCTGCTTGACACAATACGATTACGCTCAGGTGTCCTGTATCAACATTTTATTATACTTATATGTATGATTCATGTAAGCTGAAATAAATAAATAAATAAATATAGTCAAATCAAATCGTTCATTCAATAATTTTATTGGTCTTGTGTTCAATAGCAAATAAACAATTCGATCATTACTTCATTTGTTGATTGTATATATCAATTTTTTTCATCGATTATTAAAGTTCTCAAAGAACAATTGATTGCGAAATTGCTGTTCATTTATCTGCAATGGAATATTGACTTTTCCCTGTGTCAATCTTGTGGGACTGAGCTGAGTTGCCGTGATTTTGAATCATATTGCTGTTGGAGGTGCAAGGTAATTGCGCCACCAGAGATGAATTTATTATACATTAAATTCTAATACGACTGTCCCTTATTTAGGGTGCTTAGATATTAATTTAGCTTTATGTATGTATTAAACTAACCTAAACCGCCATTATTCGGAAGTGGAAAGGTACAGATAATTTGCCCTTCTCAGCGTTATTCTCTCGCCAGCCTTTACAACGCAAACACATAATTCCATTACGGTATAGTGTAAGGGATTTCATTGCCTTGAATTACATGCATTTTGTTGGTTTAAACCTGTATTACACGTATAATACGTCATGTGCAACGAAAGCCAGCTAACCAACACCGTGAAATAAATCGCATATATAAACATTGTACGTTCCAAGATTACAGAAAAACGGAACAAAACAGATACCTACAAACCGAGTGGAAAATTCAGTATACAAACGTATTGTTCAATATAGAGAATGTGTTCCATTAAAGATTTCCCGGATTCATATGATAATATCATTCTGGCTGGAAGCTTTCAATCAACAGTTCAATCTATATCTTCAGCTTCAATTTAGTAATTCACGGAGAGCTTACATTGTGTCTCCACCTCGCAAGACACCACAGAACCTTATGCTCATGTATCATATCACTGCTACCAACTGTATCAAAAGCACCAAACTCAAAAAAAAATAAGCTTCAGTAAATACCTTTTTTTAAGACTGGTCACCAGAATTTACACCTTTTGTACAACATTTGAGTGCATAATTTATAAGCATGTACAAAGTTTCAGTAAAAATCATGTAATAATAACATTAATTTATGGGGACAACGAGGATACCGTTAACCCTGAGTACCAGGTACCTCGGAGAGCAATTCTGTCGCGATATTCGTGTTCAGTTTGGACTGATAATATAACGGATTTGTCGAAAACTCCTGGAGACGACTAGGATACCGTTCACTCTCGGCACCAGGTACTATGGGGCCTATTCTGTGTCATTTTATTATTATATGGTTTATTGCCGGCATTTATTGGATGTTTAGGAATTTCCAAGTAACAGCATATACCTTGGTGAACAAATTAATTTCAAATGTAAAGAAAGTGTTTTTGAAAGCACCTCTAAGAGTGCAGATCTATACAGAGAAATTGCCAGGAGTTAGTTTACCTCCAGAGCCCGTAATAACTCGATGGGGAACATGGATTAAGGTCACGATATTCTACGCAGACCATTTTGAAGCCATTAAAGACATAGTTTTAGAGTTAGAAGACAATTCTCAGTGTGTAGTGCAAAGTCAAGCATTATTCAAAAATGTAAATTCAGCTAAGGAACTTGTTAATTTTAGTTTTATACCAGATATAATAACTTCGTTAGAAAGTAGGAATACGAGTTTAAGGAGAATCAATTAATATTGTTGAAACTTTTTCCGACAAATGCAAAAAAGTTCCCGGTGATGTAGGAAATCAAGTAAGGAGTAAACTCGAAGTTATTGTGGGAAAGAATGAAGGCTTTAAGTATTTAATGGAGGTCAAAAATATTTTTGATACTAAACCATCCAACGAAGTAATACCTTGGCCTTATAACTTACTACCCAAATTAAAATATTGCCCGATCACATCGGTAGATGTTGAAAGATCTTTTTGGCTCTATTAAAGAGTTTCCGTATTTCGTATTTCGTAGTTAAAACTGCTAAAAAATGTATGAAATCTTAAGTAAACCAAACTATTGAATTTAACGTATTATTTCAAATTAAGTTCCTAAAGCAAATGTTTTAATGTTAATCATTTATAGCAGCGCTTCAACTTTGAACGGTTATTCCTCGGAATGTTCATAATAAGCAATTTGGTGCTTTTGCTTCTAGTCCCTTCATTCCTGCTGGAAAGTTAGTGCATCAAACATAACAATTCGAATAACTGTTCCAGTAAAAGTGATGGATTGAAATTCCATCCAATTCTGAATATGAATTGCATTACTTCCTAGTCGAATTTCTAGGTTATTAGCTCTTTATGGCTCTATCCATCCGCTGTTCTGACGCATCCGTCAATTTGTCATTATTCGGGGAAGTGGAGCTTGGGAAAATTGTATATTAAACTGTTGAAGCACTTACACGACTTGTTATTTGTCTTTCTCAGAATGATATAAATGGAGCTTCTTGAGATTATGAGGATAGGGTGCTAGCTTTAGATGATATTTCTCCCAACAGTCAGCTTCCAATATTTTCAGACAGAACATCAATTATTGTATTTTTGGAAAATGTAATTAAGTTTTCAATACATCATCGCTATAGATGAATTGAATATCAAGATTCAGTTATGTTTTTCGAATTGATTTTTTGTTATAACTGTTACATACTATTTCATGGATGTGCATATCTTCCCTTTCTTCTATCTCATCTTGTGCTTGATCCACAAAACTTTAAATTTGTAGAAGCATTGTCTTCGAGCACAGAAGTGGTGATATCAAAAGCTATACTGATGTTATTACGCACGAATAATAACAACTGATCGCTTGTTTCCCTATTAGATCAGACAATAAAGTCGACTTTCATGTATTTTGAAACGTCGCATCTTCATCTTTCTAATGTAGGTTATTTGAATAATTAGTTGCGTTGTGGTCAAACTTATGAGAAACATCAAATTACTAATCCCAATTCTCTGAAGACTGACTGGAAAATTCATAATAAAGTTTCACAAGAGAAGTGTTTGATTACGAAATGTTCTCTTAGTGCTATTTTGAAGTTTGAATGAGCTTGGATGAATCTCCAGTTCAGCGAGCTCGTAATGGACACAATCAAGTGCCTAAGTGCATTAGATACCGAGATCAATTTCGATCATCTTAAGATGGATGCATTTGTTTCGAGTGTCAACTAGAGCTACCTATATACAAAGTTGTTGCGCTTAGTCGCTAGAGGGACTCAAAGCTGAATAAAAATATTACTATTTTGCTGTAATTTTCAAACGCTCTATGTGATTCTATTGAAGTTGGGCACAGGATTTCAGCTTATAAGTATGCATAATTTGAATATGGCGTTGATGAATGAGATAATTCGGGAGCAGGAGATTCAAGGGTACCGTCATCTGGTTTCGTGCGGGTAATTTTTGCAGAAATAATAGAATTTTCTGGAAGAGCAGTGGAAATAAATATTGTAGATACTACTGTCTCGTTTTGATAGGACGTGTCGTTTTCAAGGGAATCATTCCGGCTATAAGCAGTTATTTAGATTTTTTATATTTCTGACAGTTTTTGAGGAAATTTATTTTGTGGGTAAAACTAGAATACTCCTGTCACGCATTTTTCACAGAATTTGCGGCAACATATACTCGAATATATGGATTTTCACATGAAAATTCTTTTCAGATATATTTTACCTGACGCAGAGTGATAAATATCCATAATGAACATGTTTATGCTGATAAAAATCGTCTAGCTCTGAAGGAGAGACATTATCAGCATGTGGATGGGAATTATTTGACCATTTTTTCTTGGTCAGATTACCAAATCGTCTGAATGGTAACGGTTGATTAGATTTTCCAAAAAACACTCTTACGCAACTGTTTGATGATTTACCAATAAATTTAGAACATCAAATATATTTTATGCACGATGGTGCACCACCTCATTGTTCTTGTAATGTCATACAGTATTTGAATCCTCAATATCAAGACACATGGTTCGACAAAGGACAAGATGCTCTCATTCAATGGTCACCCCGTTCACCAGATTTAAATTCTTGTGATTTCCTTTATTTGGGAAGCATTCAAACAGAAACTCTACAAAGTAGATATGAATTCTGACGGACAATGGAACAGAACCCAAAATTGTTCAATAATTATAGGATGATGTGTATCTCAGAATAGTGCAATTTGATGTTCTGAAGAGAATTGATCTATGCATTTAACAACACTGTGAACACCTATTTTGAAAACAGTTCAAAAGAATCTGAAGTATTATCAGTAACTGATTTGTTATAATCTACAGAGTTGTTCTTCAGCCAAACCAATTTAGGAATGGAACAGTTATGATAGTATCATATTTTTGTTTTGATTTTAGTTCACTTTGTGTTTGTCAAGTATAAGCCAAGATTGAGGATCAAATTGGAATATAAATTTCACAATTTTACGTATGTTCAATTTTCAAAAGCGTAGGATATGAACCAAAGCCAATTTTTTTCGTTTGAATTTCCCAAACTCTCACAATTGATAATAACCGAATGAAAACCGCTTGTGAGTGTTTGATTACGAAAATTCTTAATTTATAGAAATTAACTTTGCTGAAAGAAGAACCATTACTCAGAAATATTCACTTTATCAATCTTTTTCAGACGTTGATCGGATAATAAGCTTTCTCCAACTCATTTTCAGAAAATATATCTATTCTATGAATTGAAGATTAGATTGTAAAATTTATCATTGGGACAGGCTGTGTCAGAATGTATTATATTCTTCCACTAGATAGCGGCTGAACCCTTTCTGATTGGTCGAAAGCAGTGACGAAATAATATATTCTGATTCCGACATTCTGTAACGTAGTTAATCATGATCTTAGGTTAAAATTAACGCCACAATCGAATTTTTCACCTTCTCAAATGTCATATGTCAGTGTTACGTCAGAATCAATGAGATCGCCCACAATCCAATGTTTTCCATGCCTACCCCTTTGAAATTCTGCAAAAATCGAAAATTCCAAAAACTTGGGATTATCGATGAAACATGTTCAGTTAAAACTCAAGAGAACCCCGATTCAAATATCTAGTGAATTATCCCTCTTCAACACGATTTTATTAGGCTTGTTGTGTATGAGATGAGCATGGTTCAGGATCTCGACACTCTGTAACGTGGTTAATCATGGTCTTAGGTTAAAACTAACGCTAGAATTGAATTTTTCACCTTCTTAAATGTTTTATATCAGTGTTACGTTAGAATCAATGAGGTCAGCGGGAATCCAATATTTTCCATACCTGCCCTTTAAGATTTTTGCAAAAATCGAAAATTTCAAAAACTTGGGATTATCGCTGAAATATGTTCTGTTACAGCTCAGGAGAACCCCAAATCAATTTTTGAGTGAATTATCCCTCTACAACATGATTTTATTAGGCTCATTGTTTGTGAGATGGGCATAATTCAGTATCCCGACACACTGTAACGTGCTCAATCATGGTCTTAGGTTGAAACTAACGCTAGAATCGAACTCCTCACCTTCTTAAATTTTCTGTATTAGCGTTACGTTAGAATCAATGAGGTCGACCGGAATACAATATTTTCCATAACTGCCCCTTTAGATTTTTGCAAAAATCGAAAATTCCAAAAACATGGAATTATCGCTAAAATATGTTCTGTTACAGCTCAGGAGAACCCCAATTCAATTTTTGAGTGTATTATCCCTCTACAATATGATTTTATTAGGACCATTGTGTGTGAGATGGGCATAATTCAGTATCCCGACACACTGTAACGTGGTCAATCATGGTCTTAGGTTGAAACTAACGCTAGAATCGAACTCCTCACCTTCTTAAATTTTCTGTATTAGTGTTACGTTAGAATCAATGAGGTCGTCCGAAATCCAATATTTTCCATAACTGCCCCTTCAAGATTTTTGCAAAAATCGAAAGTTTCAAGAACTTGGAATTATCGCTAAAATATGTTTTGTTACAGCTCAGGAGAACCCCAATTCAATTTTTGAGTGGATTATCCCTCTACAACATGATTTTATTAGGCTCATTGTGTGTGAGATGGGCATAATTCAGTATCTCGACACACTGTAACGTGGTCAATCATGGTCTTAGGTTGAAACTAACGCTAGAATCGAACTCCTCACCTTCTTAAATTTTCTGTATTAGCGTTACGTTAGAATCAATGAGGTCGACCGAAATCCAATATTTTCCATAACGGCCCCTTTAGATTTTTGCAAAAATCGAAAATTCCAAAAAAATGGAATTATCGCTAAAATATGTTCTGTTACAGCTCAGGAGAACCCCAATTCAATTTTTGAGTGAATTATCCCTCTACAATATGATTTTATTAGGACCATTGTGTGTGAGATGGGCATAATTCAGTATCCCGACACACTGTAACGTGGTCGATCATGGTCTTAGGTTGGAACTAACGCTAGAATCGAACTCCTCACCTTCTTAAATTTTCTGTATTAGTGTTACGTTAGAATCAATGAGGTCGACCGAAATCCAATATTATCCATAACTGCCCCTTTAAGATTTCTGCAAAAATCGAAAATTCCAAAAACTTGGAATTATCTCTAAAACATGTTCTGTTACAGCTCAGGAGAACCCCGATTCAATTTTTGAGTGAATTATCCCTCTACAACATGATTTTATTAGGCTCATTGTGTGTGAGTTGGGCATAATTCAGTATCCCGACACACTGTAACGTGGTCAATCATGGTCTTAGGTTGAAACTAACGCTAGAATCGAACTCCTCACCTTCTTAAATTTCCTGTATTAGTGTTACGTTAGAATCAATGAGGTCGACCGAAATACAATATTTTCCATAACTGCCCCTTTAAGATTTTTGCAAAAATCGAAAATCCCAAAAACTTGAAATTATCGCTAAAATATTTTCTGTTACAGCTCAGGAGAACCCCAATTCAAATTTGAGTGAATTATCCCTCTACAACATGATTTTATTAGGCTCATTGTGTGTGAGATGGGCATAATTCAGTATCCCGACACACTGTAACGTAGTCAATCATGGTCTTAGGTTGAAACTAACGATAGAATCGAACTCCTCACCTCCTTAAATTTCCTGTATTAGTGTTACGTTAGAATCAATGAGGTCGATCGAAATCCAATATTTTCCATAACTGCCCCTTTAAGATTTTTGCAAAAATCGAAAATTCCAAAAACTTGAAATTATCGCTAAAATATGTTCTGTTACAGCTCAGGAGAACCCCAATTCGCTTTTGAGTGAATTATCCCTCTACAACATGATTTTATTAGGCTCATTGTGTGTGAGATGGGCATAATTCAGTATCCCGACACACTGTAACGTGGTCAATCATGGTCCTAGGTTAAAACTAACGCTAGAATTAAATTTTTCACCTCCTTAAATGTTTTATATCAGTGTTACGTTAGAATCAATGAGGTCAGCCGAAATCCAATATTTTGCATACCTGCCCTTTAAGATTTTTGCAAAAATCGAAAATTTCAAAAACTTGGGATTATCGCTAAATTATGTTCTGTTACAGCTCAGGAGAACCCCAATTCAATTTTTGAGTGAATTATTTCTCTACAACATGATTTTATTAGGCTCATTGTGTGTGAGATGGGCATAATTCAGTATCCCGACACACTGTAACGTGCTCAATCATGGTCTTAGGTTGAAACTAACGCTAGAATCGAACTCCTCACCTTCTTAAATTTTCTGTATTAGTGTCACGTTAGAATCAATGAGGTCGACCGAAATCCATTATTTTCCATAACTGCCCCTTTAAGATTTTTGCAAAAATCGAAAATTCCAAGAACTTGAAATTATCGCTAAAATATGCTCTGTTACAGCTCAGGAGAACCCCAATCCAATTTTTGAGTGAATTATCCCTCTACAACGTGATTTTATTAGGCTCATTGTGTGTGAGATGGGCGTAATTCAGTATCCCGACACACTGTAACGTGGTCAATCATGGTCTTAGGTTGAAACTAACGCTAGAATCGAACTCCTCACCTGCTTAAATTTCCTGTATTAGTGTTACTTTAGAATCAATGAGGTCGACCGAAATCCAATATTTTCCATAACTGCCCCTTTAAGATTTTTGCAAAAATCGAAAATTCCAAAAACTTGAAATTATCGCTAAAATATGTTCTGTTACAGATCAGGAGAACCACAATTCAATTTTGAGTGAATTATCCCTCTACAACATGATTTTATTAGGCTCATTGTGTGTGAGATGGGCATAATTCAGTATCCCCGACACACTGTAACGTGGTCAATCATGGTCTTAGGTTGAAACTAACGCTAGAATCGAACTCCTCACCTTCTTAAATTTCCTGTATTAGTGTTACGTTAGAATCAATGAGGTCGACCGAAATCCAATATTTTCCATAACTGCCCCTTTAAGATTTTTGCAAGAATCGAAAATTCCAAAAACTTGGAATTATCTCTAAAATATGTTCTGTTACAGCTCAGGAGAACCCCGATTCAATTTTTGAGTGAATTATCCCTCTACAACATGATTTTATTAGGCTCATTGTGTGTGAGATGGGCATAATTCAGTATCCCGACACACTGTAACGTGGTCAATCATGGTCTTAGGTTGAAACTAACGCTAGAATCGAACTCCTCACCTTCTAAAATTTCCTGTATTAGCGTTACGTTAGAATCAATGAGGTCGACCGAAATCCAATATTTTCCATAACTGCCCCTTTAAGATTTTTGCAAAAATCGAAAATTCCAAAAACTTGAAATTATCGCTAAAATATGTTCTGTTACAGATCAGGAGAACCCCAATTCAATTTTGAGTGAATTATCCCTCTACAACATGATTTTATTAGGCTCATTGTGTGTGAGATGGGCATATTTCAGTATCCCGACACACTGTAACGTGGTCAATCATGGTCTTAGGTTGAAACTAACGCTAGAATCGAACTCCTCACCTTCTTAAATTTCCTGTATTAGTGTTACGTTAGAATCAATGAGGTCGACCGAAATCCAATATTTTCCATAACTGCCCCTTTAAGATTTTTGCAAAAATTGAAAATTCCAAAAACTTGAAATTATCGCTAAAATATGTTCTGTTACAGCTCAGGAGAACCCCAATTCAATTTTGAGTGAATTATCCCTCTACAACATGATTTTATTAGGCTCATTGTGTGTGAGATGGGCATAATTCAGTATCCCGACACACTGTAACGTGGTCAATCATGGTCTTAGGTTGAAACTAACGCTAGAATCGAACTCCTCACCTTCTTAAATTTTCTGTATTAGTGTTACGTTAGAATCAATGAGGTCGACCGAAATCCAATATTTTCCATAACTGCCCCTTTAAGATTTTTGCAAAAATCGAAAATTCCTAAAACTTGGAATTATCTGTAAAATATGTTCTGTTACAGCTCAGGAGAACCCCGATTCAATTTTTCAGTGAATTATCCCTCTACAACATGATTTTATTAGGCTCATTGTGTGTGAGATTGGCATAATTCAGTATCCCGACACACTGTAACGTGGTCAATCATGGTCTTAGGTTGAAACTAACGCTAGAATCGAACTCCTCACCTTCTTAAATTTTCTATATCAGTGTTACGTTAGAATCAATGAGGTCGACCGAAATCCAATATTTTCCATAACTGCCCCTTTAAGATTTTTGCAAAAATCGAAAATTCCAAAAACTTGGAATTATCTCTAAAACATGTTCTGTTACAGCTCAGGAGAACCCCCATTCAATTTTTGAGTGAATTATCCCTCTACAACATGATTTTATTAGGCTCATTGTGTGTGAGATGGGCATAAATCAGTAGCCCGACACACTGTAACGTGGTCAATCATGGTCTTAGGTTGAAACTAACGCTAGAATCGAACTCCTCACCTTCTTAAATTTTCTGTATCAGTGTTACGTTAGAATCAATGAGGTCGACCGAAATCCAATATTTTCCATAACTGCCCCTTTAAGATTTTTGCGAAAATCTAAAATTCCAAAAACTTGGAATTATCTGTAAAATATGTTCTGTTACAGCTCAGGAGAACCCTGATTCAATTTTTGAGTGAATTATCCCTCTACAACATGATTTTATTAGGCTCATTGTGTGTGAGATGGGCATAATTCAGTATCCCGACACACTGTAACGTGGTCAATCATGGTCTTAGGTTGAAACTAACGCTAGAATCGAACTCCTCACCTTCTTAAATTTCCTGTATCAGTGTTACGTTAGAATCAATGAGGTCGACCGAAATTCAATATTTTCCATAACAGCCCCTTTAAAATTTTTGCAAAAATCGAAAATTCGAGAAACTTGGGATTATGTCTGGAATATGTTTAGTAACAGCTCAGGAGAACCCCAATTCCATTTTTGAGTGAATTATCCCTCTAAAACATGATTTTATTAGGCTCATTGTGTGTGAGATTGGCATAATTCAGGATTTCGGCACTCTGTAACGTGGTTAATCATGGTCTTAAGTTAAAACTAAAGCTAGAATCGAATTCCGCACCTTCTCAAATATTCTATATCAGTGTCACGTTAGAATCAATGAGGTCGCCCAAGATCCAATAATTTCCATACTATCCCTTTGAAATTTTACAAAAATCAAAAATTCCAAAAACTTGGGATTATCGCTGAAATATGTTTTGTTACAGCTCAGGAGAACCCTGATTCACATTTTGAATGAATTATCCCTCTACATCATGATTTTATAAGGCTCATTGCGTGTGAGATGGGCATAGTTCAGAATCCTGGCACTCTGTAACTGACGCTTGAATCAAATTTCTCACATTCGAAAACGTACTACATCAATGTTCCATCAGAATCAATGAAGTTGACCTAGACCGAACTTTTTCCATATCTTCCATACCTTCCCCTTATTACAAATTTCAATAGTTCAGGAGAATCGTACACAAGAGCTGCGATTTCGGGGATACGAGGAGGGAATTATTATTATTCGAATCGAGGTCGTTTCAAAGAACTCTTGGGCTTTATTAGTAAACGCGTTATCCATTCACGCCATTTTTAGTGAAAGATATTGATACTGAGTCTATTTTCGCCGACACATCAAAAACCATACAGAATGACTTGATTGCTTCCGTTCACGCTTAGGTTGATAGATCACAATACACTCAGATACTTGTTATTACATTGAAAGTGCGAATAATTCAATTAGTTCCGGCTCAAATTTTTGCATTCATAAAATATGTAACTGTCACCGCGGTTAATTTGTGAATAAAAAATACTATGACAATGAGAGCTTGAATATATTCAGACTGAAGAATAGTTTATATAAATATAATGCTAGCCTAGTTTAAGTGATGCTCAAGCCGTAGTTGCTTAATTATTGGTTCAGAATGCTTGGCAAAGTTTTCATCACAACGCATAACTTCTGTAATTAAATGTGAATTATTGTAACCCTCAAGGAGTAATTTGCAATTGTAATTAAATTATATAAATTCGTTGCACAGTCCACTTCTTAGTTTATTGGTACGCAAATATGGAATTAAAGTCGACATATTTTGCCTTTCGGATTGAACTGTTACAAAGTTCATTTACTTGAAAACTTTGGTCAAGGTTGAGATATGTTCAACCAACAACTCCTAGTATAATGATATTTGCATCAATTATTGCTCACCAAGTGGTTAGGTTAGACAAGGAGCCACCGTTATGTTTCTCTCAAGAACGACATACCTGTTTCTCATATGAATATCTGTTGCTCCACCATGTTGTTTTACTGATTTTCGAGAAAAGAACACAAGACCGATGAACTAATTTGTTCATCTCACTTCCGGTGAGCCAATCATATTCTTCATACCACAAATCATTCAATTCACGATTTGGTTCGCCTACATTATTCAAATCTTCACCCAAATCTGGTCAGGGCCAGAGTTACTTACCTAGAATAAGGATGAATTCAACTGTATCTAACAGTTATATCATGATCCCTATGTACATGTGAAGAAAGGTCAATTTGATGAAGGTTTAAAATATGAATTTGAATCTATGATAGAGAAGGGTGAGGTTGTGATGTCATACTATTGGAGTCAATTGGAACTTTTAGGAGATGTTAAGTTTTGCCTTTATGAAATTCCGAAAAATCTTAAGAAATGATGTAATCTTAATTGTTCTCTAAGATATCAAAAAGATGTTGTCACAATTTTTATTATGGATAAGCCCCTCAAACCATCATTTTATTGTAGTTAGTGTATCTTATGAGCCGAATCAGGGCTCCCTCTAGAAACTGTTACGTGGTTAATCATCATCTCATGTTGAAACTAATGTTGAATAGGAAACTTGTTATAGGGATGTTTTAATAGAATCGATGAAGACGACCGGAATCAAGATTTCGAAAAGTCGGGAAATCTTTAAAAATTGAGGCAATCGTTCAATCTTGTTCTGTGAGATATCATAATTTTTTCTTGTATAAGCTCTTTGAAACATAATTTATGGTTAGTGTCATAGGTGTATTTATAGCTTTTCAATGAGGATAAGGGACCCTTCTTACCTGTATTTATATATTACCTCTATAGTATCTATTTGTGGATACCTGGTGGTAGTGCCAGATCTAATGCTACAGAATAATGATTATTGTTTATGCATGAGCGATTCGATAAGGGTTTGAACCCACCTCAATATCTCTCTGGTTGCTGTGTATCTGATGAGACGAATTCGGGGTCTCTAGAAACTGTAACATGATGAAAATTTCAAAATGAAATCACCTTGCCCGCACTAGTGAGGCGAGGAGTGGATTCAAATGAAATCAATGAACCCTTCGGTTAGCGGAATTTTGTAAGATTCTATTTTGTTGTAAGTACAACTTATCTTCATTACAAAGATTATTAAAGCAAGATTTATTTATAACAAACCTAACTACTTATATACAATCTCTTACATCACATCTAATGCCCCCCTCCCCCCATATTGGCTAGTTGATGTCAATTCCATCTTTACGTCCGACACTTCACCTCACTCATTAGTTTAGCGTAAGTTCTATGCTTCGCTTCCTCTGCACCACAACAATAGAATTAGGTCTATCCTCATTTTCATCTTAATAATACCAAATGTCCTCTGGAGCTGATTTTTAGCTAAAACAAAACCGTCTGAAGTCCCTTTCTAATTTTTTTCTTCATTGATGCAATTATTAGCTATATATAATCAATTTTGTCGAAACATACAAAGAAACATATTAAAGACATCAGTAGAGAAATCCGCGAATTAAACTCTAGTATTGACGAACGAATCACAATATAGTTCTGTAAAAACTTGCTGCTTCTAGGAAATGTGATTTGATACTTTTTTGTTTCGAGGTACAAATGTAGCTATTCACCTTGCTTCAAATGAAACAGTTCAATGGCTGACAACTTTCCTTCAAGGGCGGAATAGAAGCTATCACAATTTTGGGTTATTTCATTAAAGTAACCATACATGTGGAATAGGTATTGGCGATTTGATTAGGATGTTAGAATTAGGTTTTGGAAAATAAAAAGTTATTGAAGATCTTGAATTTATTTAGGAATCTACATAGTTCAATTTAGTCAATATAAATTCACAGTCAACTTGGTTATGATGATATTATTATTATTCTTTCTCTTCAATTTTGAAGAATTGGAATAAATTCACTGGAATCAGAAACCACTATACAATGATTGGTAATATTCAATAACAAGCTATTGTACCTGCACCATTCAAGCATTAAGACCAAAAGTTCCTGGATTTTCGTGGAAACTTGTGGTGACTCAATTGTTCTGAACATTTTTATTTCATCGGTATAGCCGAGTGCTCAACAATGGATTACATGAAGTAAGTGATTAATAAATAGTAGAAACATCAAAGGTCCCAAATTAGAGCCTTGGGGTACCCCAGATCTAGGAGAGTCGCTGACAGATTTGAACCGATTACATAACCCACACAACAAAGTTCAAAAGTTATTAAGTAAAATAAAGTAATACATTTTATCATATTTCAATATTATTATATAATAGTAGTAACTTGTGTTACATAGAAATAGATTTGGCCTAGTAAAACTTCAATATAAACAGAACAGCTGAATGATGTTTTCTGATGATTTTGAGCAAGAAATATTCCCCAGTAATGAACATACAAATCCGGAAGTGAGGAAATGAAAAAAACTGGCGAACCGTATAGTTTCTTTATGAAATAATATGATGACAGTAAAAACAGCGCAGATGTTTAATAATTGTGAATGCAGGATTTATGCGTAAGATTTGTGGCGCTACATTGCAGGATCAGACTCTGATTTCGGCAGTCTTCTAGTCTCCAACCCCGAAGAGTGAGTTGGATATCGATCAGGCGAGTCATTGACGGCGTTGTGAGAAGGACCTACATCAACTATATAATAATAATAATACAATAAATCACCTTTATTTTGTACAAAGTGAAAAAAAATACATTGTAAAAAAGAGAGAGGAGAAGTTTAGCTTATGCTACTCATACTTAAACTCTAACAAAAATAAAATAAAGAGAAAGACTTGAGAGAAAGTATAAACTTACTTATCAAATTTAAAACTACCAAGAAAGAGGGGAAAAATAATAATCTAATAATCTTTACTTTGCTACAGAGAGAAGGAATGGATTCATGCAATAGTAGATAAAATATTTCACAAACTGCAATATATAGGCAACTCTTGTTTTTGTAAGTCCAGTAGCGTCGAATTGAGTTTTCTCTTGAGAAAACCTTCCGAACCTGAACAGCATTGTAAGGGGAACATCTATTTGACCAAGCAAGACGAAATTTAGGCAAATCTAAATTGTAAATATGACGTATGCAGCGGTCATGCAAACTTTCTCTATATATCAGTCTACTTTGAGGTACGGGAGAGTGGAGGTGGAAAGTACAGGGAAGACCAACGAGCTCATATGAAAACTGAACAAATTTTCGATCCTAAGCCAGCCTAGATTGTTGATTTTAGCTGATACTCTGTCATATTAACGGAGACCAGAAACAAATCTACAACAGTAATTTTGGATATTACAAAACTGAGCTGTAATTGAGGATAGATATATACTCCTCGAAGCGTAGTTTGCATTCAAATATCACTCCAAAATTCCTAACGCTATTTTTAGATTTCAGAACCTGGCTCCGAAGCTTAAGCCGCATTTTAAAGTCAATTCACGCCTTCTTAATATACAACACGGTTTTGTAAGAGGTCGTTTCACATCCACAGACTTCTGCTAGGTAAACTCTTCTCTGTGAAACTCTTATCTTTCATAGCCTTATATCTTAGTGATAGGCGGCAATTTGTCGTGGTGAATCGTCAGAGATCGGTTGAATATCTTGCTTCTTCAGGAGTCCCACAAGGATCAATTTTTAACATCTTTGTCAATGATATTTTAAAAGGTCTAACTGTACTCAGTCTATTATATGCCAATGATTTTAAAATGTTCTTTGTCATCGAATTCACATTTGTTATCCACTTCAGCGAAGTCTTGATATGATGGTTGTATGGTGTTCAGCGAACAAGCTGTCTCTCAATGTCAACAAGTGCTGCGTTATGTCTTACACGAATAAGACCAACTTGACTATATTTGATTACAACGTAGACGGTACTATCCTTAAGAGATCAGCAACCTATAGAGAACTCGGCGTCATTTTCGATCCCAAGCTATCCTCCATTTCTCATCTGGAGTCTGTGATGGAGGCATCTAACAGACTACTTGGGTTTATTGTGCGAAGCTGTCGAGATTTTTCAGACATAGACACGCTCAAATTGTTGTTCGTAACATTTGTGCGATCGCGGCTTGAGTATGCATCTGTGATTTGGTTCCCTGGCTATGCCGTTCATAGAGATGTCCTGGAATCTGTTCAACACCGCTTTTTGAAGTACCTGTGCTCCAGGATAGACGGTTTTCATCCTATCAGGGGCATTCCTAATTCTTTCCTGTTAGATAGATATGTCATCACTTTCTCACAGGAATAATTATGTACTCCAGGCCAGTTTGTACAAGTTGCTCAATATCCTGATTGACTGCCCCATGCTGCTGGAAAGAGTCAATTTCCTAGTTCCTCGGCTGAACTCACGGTCTGTAAATACTTTCTACCTTCAGACTCCTCATACTATCTCACTTGAATCATCTCCATTATTTTGCATGTGCCATGCCTATAACACCAATGACACTCGTACTAAATATGATATTTTCAATTCTAGCCTAAAACAGATTGCTCGCCTACTGCGATGAAATAATATCCATACTTTCCAGATCTTTCTTTCTCCTTTTTCTCTCTGTACATTGCTGTGTTAAATACTTTTGGCTATTTTTTCTTTTTCTTTTATTTTGTCTCCTCTCGGACCAGAGTATAATGTAGGTTATTTAGATTTAATTCAGATAATAATTGTTGATATATATTTTCTTATGTATTGTCGTGATCTTTGATTGGGTTTATACCTGTTGAGCAGTGTGAGATTAAATAAATAAATGAATATATAAATAAAAAATCAGTACGTTTCTCCGCATCAGCCATCAGACCAGAATTAAAGATAATATGGCAGCATTTGCTCGGATTCAAAGTCAGATTCTGAGTGTTTGAGTACTTTTCTAAGGACATGAGATCGTCATTAATAAGATTAGATGCATCCTCCGATTTAGATAAGTCATATGAAAGATGCAGCTGAGGGTCACTCATCAGCAAAAGACTGCACACGGACATAATTTAACAGAAGACTGTACGTCTATAAGATATCATAATCTCGGAATGATATTGTGCAAATTATATGGAATGATATTAGAAATTTTGATTAAATGCTGTTGTTTGATCGGATGTTTTAGAGTTATGTGATTGTTCTTTGTTCCCACATAAAGGTGCACGTTCTCGGGAACTCACATTTCCGAATCTTGTATGCTTGATGACATTATCAACAAAATAATGAAGTACTTTCAAGTATTCTATTGTTGGTGAAATAATTAATTCTCAAATTGCAATTTCCTCGACTTCAGTTGATTTTGATATATCGAGAATATACTCATTAATGGTAAGAAATGTCACATATATGTGACTAGCACAACTTAGAACAAAAAAGGCTGTGGACAGTACTACCAATTGTTGATACTTGTTTTGACCTGCTGGTTCCCGCAAGAACTCTGTAAAATTATATGCTCATCCTTTCGTCAAACTTATCGACATATGAACTTTCATTTCTCCAAATTTTCTATAGTTATTTATTAACAATGAGAATAGCAAAAGATTCTATGAATTGACTCATGAACTGGGTAGTTCTTTATTGGCGTAGTGAGGTCTTTTCCAGTGATAAGGTCTCCTCAGTGTCCCTTCAGATGACTTGGGTATTTACTCTTAGGTCTTCTTGTATTTTGTAGTATCAGCAGAGAGTTTAAGAGTGAATTGGAATTACTTCCTAGTTTTTTGTGGTGTTTAATACTCATATCTTTCATGACTACCTTGGTGAATGGTACTTCCAGATCTTTATGAATTGTTTTGTTAGTGGTAAACCATGGGACAATGGCAATCGTAATATTATTGATTAAATCCTCTATATTATTGCCATATCAGATTTGCTGGTACAGCCACAGAGTTATATACCGTTACCCATATTGGATTGAGAATTGTTTTATAAGCTAAGAGCTTATTTTCAAGTGGTAACTTAGACTTCCTTACTGATTGACAAGCCGATACACAGTACCTGGAGCCACTGTTTTGATGTGGAGCTATAACGAGACGTGCCTCATCAGATTCACCAGAACCCAGAACGGGCAGTACCGTTTCTGTCGCTGGCCACCCCCGGACGGCTGAGTGGGTTCTGATTGGACAGATCATTCCACTACAGAACCCGCGGCCGTAGACCCCATCTGCTTGAAAAGGCTGTACTGCATGCCCAAAGAGATGCAGATGCCTTCTTCCTCCGGATTTCCAGGTATATTCCCCAGTTCAGTCCAACATTGAGGTTAAGTCCAAGGTACTTCGCTGTGCCTTTCTGGTATATGGTCCTCCTCAACAGAGGCTCTCTCAAAATGATTCGGGCGCAGGTCGTTATGGCCAGTATATCATGATGAGTTGCCGTTCGATGAAGTTTTGATAATACCTTATATTATCCAAGATGCCCCAGAATCCGATACCAGTTGTAACGTTCCCACAGATTAACATAGCTCAGCCCAGTAAGCTCGTTGAGAAACGGTTTGTTAATGTCGTATCAGGTTGTTATTCGATCAGGCGTTAGGGGCCTCTTAAGTCATGTGCTTTAGTAGAGATGAAATGAATAATGTTTTTCATCCTCATATAGAGAATATAAATTAATTTCAGTTATATAAAGAAACTAAATGAACAGTTGAAAAACATCGAGGACGCTGGATGTGAAAGCAAATTTCCGTTGTATGGTTGTCTTCTGCACTCAAAATGTTGTTACACCATTAGGCAAAATTGAGAAATGAAAGGTATAATTTATCATATCCACAATCGGAAAAAGAATCATAAAAATATTACATTATATTGTCATGTAAAAGCTTCAACAATCTTGAAGGTGCCATAAAAGGAATAATTTTATTTTAAAATTCATTTCTATCATTAATCACGATACTGGATTGAGAGTCCATAAATTGTACGGACACGTTCATTAACAGAAACTTCAAATCTGTTCATGTCACACGAGAGGAACGATCTCTTCTAAATAAAAACCATTCACAAGTTGTATGTTCTTTTGATGTTCTGCACCGGAGGTTTGACAGAGATATACAGACGATTTTTATAATTCCCTGTTTCCTTTGCTTAACGCTGCTGTATTAATTGTTCATAAAACATGTCTGCCAGCAATCCTATTAATAATGTTGAAGTATAATGGTCTACCTCAATATCTAATAATATCTAATTTGGAAGAATTAATGCTGGAATGATTGAATTATCTTCAGAAAGATCTCCATATCTACGAGGTATACGCAAGAACTCACAACGAAGTCAGTTCCTAATATTGATGTTTCCCATATTTCTTCATGTAGGTTCAACATTTGGAGAAGATATTGCGATAGCTTGAAACCAGGAAGCACTGTTTCAACATTTAATCACGGGAGCTACCGCGGTATATTACCTAACATGGTCTATATTGAGGAAAATCAAAATAATGTCCTGCATACCCCATATGGTCACGATGTATAATTATGAGTAATAGAAGCAGTTTTCCAAAGAAACAATGTTTGTCCAAGGAAGTATACATATTTGGAAGCATATCATACTTGGTGTTTAATCACAGCTGGGAGGCAGCTAAAGTCCAACCAAATCTAAAAAGAAGAATGGAAGCCCTATCTAATGATAGATTCAATGCACTACTGCCTGTTGCCTCTAGGAAGGCAACCGTGAGCTCATCCAATATCTAAAGGGCTTCAAAGTCGTCAACTATCGACAGTATGGCTTTCGTCACTAGAGATCAACAGGAGACTTACTTGCCTACGTAACACACATATATGCGGGTGCAAGAGTATATTCAAGAAGCCCGAAGACTGGCTCCAGCTATTCATCGGGTGAACACACCTCTGTCTTCCAGCATGGTTATATGCAATGCTCCAATTCGTAGAAGAAAACTATCCGAAAGCCATCGAAGATGAGCAGATCCTCATATTGACAGACAGTGAGGCTGCACTTAAGGCAATGAGAAGTCAGGAAGTGACATCCCGTCTGATATGGACATGCAAAGAAGAACTTGAAATACTAGCAGACCGAAAGCGCGTTAAGCTGATCTGGGTGCAGTTACATCCGGGAGCGACAAGCAATGAACAGCTGACAAACTTGCAAGAAGAGGGTCGGAGAATGCTCCAGATCCAGAATAGACCACGGAGGTACCAGAGCGCATAGTACGAAGGACCGTAGAAAACTGATATATGGAGAAGCACAGACATTACAGTTAAAAAACACGATGAAACGAACATGGGAAGAAATACATCAAAACCTCGTGTGCCAAAAGATCGACAGACCTATTAGCACTGGAAAGGGGAAAAATAAAAGTCCTAACAGGGCTCATGACTGGCCATGCGCCAGTAAAAGGGCACCCAAGCGAAATGGGACTGTAAAATGGCGACCTAACATGCAGACTCCGCGGTAAGGATACAAAAACAGTGTCACACATACTGTGTAAGTGCAAGGTACTGAACCGCAAAAGACAGTCAATTTTTGGAAAACCTAACGGCGAACCATAATTATACAGTTCACACCCAGTAAAGAACTTGTAGAAACTCTTACAAAGTACAAAAATACTCGAGTGGATACCGTGAAGAAACAAAACGAAGGTGAGATACAATGGGATAGCAGGCCTAAGTGTTACTGGAGGCAATAGCCAGACAAGCGAACAAGGGGGGTAACTTTTCAGTAAGTATACCTGAAAAGGAGACTCTAACAGTAGACCATGAGGCTCAAATGCTCATAACCTGAAGGGTTTTCTCCATCTCCGGAAAAAACAAACACATACATGGCAGGTATCCATTGAGAAATATAGGTAATCTCTAGGTGTAGCATTGTAGCAATTGACCGAGTCTGACACCAAGACGTTCTTTTGTTTGTCTATGTATGTTTCAGATATAGCACTCCATGTGGTACTGCGATGCAATAGCTATCAACGCTGACCTCCTGTTCAATCTTCGTATCTCTTTCTCCTATAGAGCCCATATAACATACAAAGAAGCCAGAGGTGCAAGACAGAGGCATGTCGATACAACACATAAAATACGAAATGTGTTAGCAAATAAAAATCTGCCGGGAATTTCGAAATGGGAGTCTAAAAATCCAGTCAATGTAGGTCAATTGAATCAAACTCAAGCTTGTATTTGCTCCAGGGAGGCGGATTCCACGATCTCTGATACGATGATGTTAGGTACAAGTATTTCTACGAGGTCCTCAATATCTATGATCGGTATCACAACCATCACTATCGCTCATTGAACGATCATGTGAGCTCCGTTGCGAAAACTGCTTCACCGAAACTTGGTGTGCTATTCACTTGCTCAATCATTAATACATATTGTATTATGAGCCTCACCTCACCGATTATACCATATTGGTATAATCGGTGAGGTGAGGCATACATCGAATCACTTGAACCTATTTTGAGATACAGAATAAAATTCTCTGTAGTAAAACTAAATTATGTAATATAAAAACTGTATATCAAACCCATAATTTTGAACTTATATCATGATAAAAATTTTACCGTTACAACATTTACACATACTTATCCAACCAAAATCAATTTGAGTACAGATTTAATCATTTCCAGAACAAGGAAAACTATTGGCCAAAGCTCTGCTAATTACCTTGGACCAAGATTCCACAATGCACTAACTACAGAAATCTGCAACAAGAAGATTAGACACTATTTAGGTAAGATTTTGAATAATTACTTAATTATTGGTGGCAATATCATGTGCTTTCTCAAGAACCTAGTCAACCTGTCCGAGGCTGAATACTAGAAAACAGATTTCGATGACCCGACCTGTACATACTTTAAATTTAGAGTTGTCTGAACCGTGACCAATTCATGTTCATGGTTAGTTAGTTTTCTGTAAGACAGTGGGCTGTGCTATTTAAAAGATGTTTTTAATTCGTCTATTTATACGGCGGAGTATTTCTGCATGAATGTATGTCATCACCCGTGGCTTGAAAACCAAAAATATATAGTGAATACTATTTTACGAAGATGCATTGTCCTTTATATATTAAATCCTGTAATTACACTTAGAACTGTAAGAATGATGAGGTCACAATATGTAAATTTCGCAACACCAAGATATGTAACCTTGGTGTTAATTTTTTCATTAGATTTTTATCCTCACATGCGTTGTATATTTGATTTGATTCTTTCATGTTAACAAATATAGTACATTTTCAGTTTATTTCATAGTAGACCAGCTATTTTAATGTTAAGAATTGATTCAATTTCTTTATTTGCAGGAATGAAAATTACGTATCACTTGACATGATGAGGCTATTATCATTATCATTCTAATCGAATATTTCACGTACCAAAGAGAATAAAATGCTGTGGATATTCGTTGAATAAATACATTACATAGCATTAAATAATGATGAATAGATTAGCCCAGCATTGGATATTCCCAAAGCATTTGACCAAGTCTAGCACCACAGCCTTCTTGAGGAATTTCCGTCATATGGTTTGCCGCCTCAACTTTGTCACTTACTATCGAGTCTTCTCTCAGATAGATCACTCCATGTGGTGGTTCACGGAGTATCCTCCGATACAATGACCATCAACGCAAATGTTCCACAGATGTGTGTCTTGGTACCCACTTTGTTTCTGCTCTTTATAAACGATCTGCTGGGAAAGACCACCTGTCCCGTCCACAGCTTCGCGAATGATGGTACAACTCATATCGTTTCCTCATCTACAGCCCATGAACCATCCAATGAAGACAGAGGAGCGAGACAGAGACAGGTTGACGCAATTAATGGAGATCTGCTAAAGATTTTGAAATGGGGATCTGATAATCTGGTAGAGTTCAATGCAACCAAAACTCAAGCTTGCGTGTTCTCCAGAAAGGCGAATCTCACAATCTCAGGTCAGGTGCAACTATTCCTATGAAGTCTTCCATATCTATGCTTTGGATCACCACCAACAGCACCCTCTCATGGGATGATTCATGAGGTCTTTCCCTATGGCTATAACCTCCAAACCTTCAAGGAAAAGTCGAATGCCTCCCAACATTCCACTGCTGGCTCATACGATGTTCTTAGGACATTATAGGTTTCCCATTGCGTAGTCAAAGTATAAAAAAAACTAAGAACTAAGGTATTGTTCTTGATTTTTGTTGTTTTCCAAAGATTCCAGCAAGTCTAGTTTCGAGCCTTCATCAGCTATGTGTAAAATATGTAAATATGATATGCAAACGTGAAACCTGTTTTAGAGAGTCTAAAGCATGTCATACGTTCAATAAGCCCTCTTGCGTAGTAGAAAACGAAGTAGGCATTCAATTGGCGAAACGGGATTTCCCAGGCACCTCTAGGCCCGATCCAGTGTCTGAATCTCATACGCCCTCAGAGAGCTACAGGATAGACGGTGTACACCCTAGGTGTATACACTGCAGTCATGCTAGTGTATCGAAATATGTAAGTATTAGGAAATTATCACCAAAGAATGGCTATTATTATAGATTTTCTTATGCGGAAGTAGTTGATAGTGTCGATGCCCTCATTCGTATGGAAGACGATGTATCTCAATAAACAATAGCGTATATACCATTCGAATGTTCATTGTCATCAGCTAGTAGGTTACAATTTCCTCCTCAAACGAGAATGGGATGGGACAATCATTAACCTGGTATAAGCTGAATAAAGTAGTCAAACATTATTTTTGGCTATTTTTAACTCCATATCAGCATTATCAAACCTACTGGATATGTATTGGGACCGTGAAAGTGAATATGTCCAAATATTATTCCAAGACGTAACCATTTTCACTGATCCCCGCAAAAAATTGATCGGGGATTCATTTACAGCTTCCCATCGTCATAAGAAAGTCCACAACTGGATTGAATACTCACCCATAAATCGGCAATATGAATAGACAAAATAGGGAGTCTTGGATTGGGCCTTGTGGGACACCGCTCAAAAATGACTTAGTCATCAGTATAAGATAGTGTATGTAATGAGTGACAGAAAACAATTCCAGCTAATTCTGAGCGAACCATTCCAATAGAGCGACTACTAACAAATACGTTGATCAAATGAAGTTTGCTCCAAAGTGTTTATGATAAACAGGTCATTTCAAGAATCAAACATATCGCAGCAATCCGATGTGGGCTTGGCTCGTGAAGATAGTTTTTAAGCATTTCAGATAGAATATAATGAAGCTAGGTTGTCAAACTGATCCAGCTTAGATGAAATTATCCAAATTGAAGGATGCTATTAGAATCTGAAAAGAGATTAGAACATTCTCAACTATTATTGGTAATGCTGTCTGAGCTCCATGAAAAATGACAGAGAAACCGGACCGTGAATCTCTCGTATATTGATCATTTTAGAATGTACTGTGACAAGGAGATTAGAGAAATAAGAACAATATATAGTGTATACTTACAGACGTCACGCAGTGTAATATGTTTTCATTGCTCTGGAATGACCATTACATTTGAAAAAGATATAATGACATTTTTCCAGTACGAAGAGTTGTCCATTAAAGCTTACTTCTAAATCAACGTGAATTCCTGTTTTTTCACTAGAATTCAGTGTACAAAGTGAAATGAAACAACTTGTTGATATGCCTGGGTCGACTAATTATCACACATACGATAATAGTAAATTCAGTAAGTGCCTATGTATGTTGAGATGGTAAAAATTGTTGTATGGAAGATGTATATCCTTGAACATACATCTACTGATCCCAACTTATAGTCCAGGCAACGAACCAGAAAAAAAAAACGTGTGGCACTCGGGGACTGCCGCGGTGAAGCTATTGCATAGCATTTTTTCTCAACTTATGCAATTATAATTATTTATTTATTTTTATTTCATGCAGTATTTTTTTTTCTTTGATATTAATTCAAGATACACTTTTTGAGCGTGGTGACCGATAAGAAAACACATTTTTTTCTTTTATTGAATAAATGAGAAGTTAATATCGCTTAAAATATTTCTATTATCTTACAATACATGTAGGTTATTCAGGAATTTGTTATCATTGAAACTATAGGTTTATGGTAACTGAAATAAGAGACATAAGTTTGAGACTTGATATCCTCTAAATATCTGGAAAATACCGCGTCAATGGTGGTCCCATATTTTGTTGTGGATTCTTGTGAATCATTATTCATTTTCAAATTCAATATTTCCGAAAGAAAAGTTGTCAACCGCTCTGATTTTTTATAAGCGAAGTTGATGTTGAAATCGCCAGCCAAGATAAGTGGAAATTTATTACCATTTGTACCAAGTATTTTCGACCCTTCTTCAGTGTACTCCAGTAAAGTGCGATGGATAAAATGCTCTACCTCGTCCAATTTTGGATTCGGAGGAATGTAAATTGCTACCATGACTATGTGTAGGCCATTTCTAAGTTTGCATAAGCACGCACAAATATCTCCAAAAAATGAGCGCCTAACATTAACATCGCTAACGTGTGCAATATTTATTTCAATATTAGTTATATTATTATTATTTTGGTAAATAGCTACCCCACCTTTTGGAACAGTATCTCGTTTGAATTGAAAAATACAATTGAAATTAGGTATTTCAATCGGATTATCATGCGCCATGCAAGATTCGGTAAGAAGTAACACATTTGTTTGTCTCGTAACTGAATCTTGTAAATCGTATTTGTGACTATTTAGACTTTGGCAATTGGAAGTCATTATTGAAATGCCATTTCTATTACTAAGGAAATCTAAGACACTTTGAGCTGTCGTCTGAACACTATTCAAAGGCAGTCTTTTGAATTCTTTCAACAAAGATGCAGTCGATGCAGCTTGCCTTCGATTATTATAAAACTTGAATGTAGAATTATCGTTTTTTGTCGTGATATACAATTTTTCAATATAAGTCACCCGAGAGAGCGCAACATAAACGAGTTCCTGTTATTTTTCGCTACGGAATTTCTTGATTCGGTCGCCGCGCTCGAAGCCCGCGATAAGAGCTATATGCAATATATGCAATAGCTTAATAGAAACAGGTACTAACTGACGCGTAGCGAGCTCCTAGAGAGATATGTCAAAATGATTTCGTTCGTAGCTAATTACATAGGACGTCTGGAGTTCATGCGATTATGTTCTTAGATAATTCGAACCTTCTTATTTCGATAGGCCACGTGAAAATCCCGGAGTCTAAAGCACTGGAGTGTTATAACATTCGTATAAAATAGCGAAATTTCTCACTTTTAGAAACTTCAAATTAATTAATTAATTTGACACATGTTAGGTGTTTAGGTCTTACATTATTTTTCGTTACGGAATTTCTTGATTCGGTAGCCGCGCTCAAAGCCAGCGATAAGAGCTATATGCAATAGCTTAAAAATAAATATAGTAAGCTAGAATTTCGAAATATTTTTTGCATTTTGTTCTTAATACCCATAGATCATTCATGACTATCAAGACCGCGGGGGTAGACCTTTCTAACCTTTCAAAACGGGGTTTCAACCCCTCAGAGGAGCATACTTATTTATTTATTTACAGGACATGCCCAAATAATAAATAGAATACAGTACAATATATAATAATATAATATGCAAATATGTAATAAAAGGAAAAGAAATATACAAACAGTCCAAAATTAATGAATTAAGATGACTGGAGGTCATGACTAGAGGTCATTTTTGCAACAAAATTATACTTCATTATTCATAACTTCAGGAAAATCTCAAATTTCCCGAATTTTCCATCTGGAGAGAATTTTTTAGGAAAAATTACAGCGGAATCGTGATCAGCGACCCAAAAAACCTACTAGAGGTAATTTTTGCAACAAAATTATACTTTATTATTCACAAACATCTCAGGAAAATCTCAAATTTCCCGAATTTTCCATCTGGAGAAACTTTTTTGAGAAAAATTACAGCGGAATCGTGATCAGCGACCCAAAAAACCTACTAGAGGTAATTTTTGCAACAAAATTATACTTTATTATTCACAAACATCTCAGGAAAATCTCAAATTTCCCGAATTTTCCATCTGGAGAGACTTTTTTGGGAAAAATTACAGCGGAATCGTGATCAGCGGCCCAAAAAATCTTCTAGAGGTCATTTTTGCATCAAAATTATAAGTTATATATTATATATAAATTTTCCTTCTGGAGGGAGTTTTCCGAGAATACCAACTGCGGAATCGTGATCAGCGACCCAAAAAACACACTAGGGGTCATTTTCGGCTCTTAATTCATTAATTTTGGACTGCTTTTATAAGAATGCTCCTCTGAGGGGTTGAAACCCCGTTTTGAGTGGGTAGGAAGGTCGACCCCCGCGGTCTTGATAGTCATGATGTAAGGGTACAAATAACTCTTACTTGTGAAATCTTATCGCTTGGTTGCCGACAGCTACAGTGAAGACGGTCGTGAGTTATATTTTAAATGTTAAAATTTGGGCACCAGAGTATTTTAACCAACCAATAAATTATGTTTCTGAACTAGGGAATTCAAACACTCAAAAGTCCCCAGGTTAAATTACCCTGAAAGTATACAAAAAAAATAAAAGACCTGTACCCAGAATGATTGAAATTTACTGGTAATTAAAATAATATTGTTGTTACAATTTATCGCAGTACCTAATATTAATGAGTTATGAAATGCATGAATTGAAGTATGAATGAAGTTAAATTTCTTGAATCACAGTGAACCACAGTTAAATTTGCATATATGTAAATACTCAAATGATTATTTCAAACGTTACATGAACCAAAAGTTGGATAGCCTGACCTGGTAGCTGCTGGGTAAGAGGTTATACCTGCTCGATCATGAATTGGTACTTCCTACCTGATGTATGGATTCCTGCCACAAGCCTAGTACAGTTTCCACGATTGTACATCACAAGTCAATTAGCAACTTCTAAATCAGATTTTCCACAGCAGATTCAAGCCAACCTCAGAACTTCGTATACTTGTTCAATTTTTCACAACATAAAAAAAAAACCTCAAATCAAGAAATGTTCAAACCTCTATTGCTCTATTGTCTTCAGAAGACAGACATGAACAGAATACATAACGATTGTTGAACAAATTAGGACTGACCTATGTCCTGTCAGATATCACCTGTGAAGGCAATTTAATTCTTGAAGTTAGTGAGTAAATCAAATGGAATTACAAGGATATTTACCTCTATCACAATAGGGTTTTTCTTTTCAATGAAACAAACTTTACTTCCGTCCAAAAGCAGTCACGTTGGAACTAAGTTTTAATCCCCTAAGGTGCATCTATTACACAAATAATTCCAATTTTTTTAATCCAAATTGGTAATTCATAGCTTTGCTTTCAACGGAAGAATATTCCCAGAATTTGGTTCCAAACAAAAGTTTGGTATCACCTCCCTGTTGAAATAACTTAGAAACACGACCTTCCACTTGGACGATTTGACAAAAATTACGCCATTTTCTCGGCCTTTCCGGTGCTTCGATGTCTCACAGAACGACCTCAAAATAGAAGCGGTAACTAAAGAATTTGACACTGAATATCCATGACTCGGAGAATATACGGTCTAGCATAGCTGACGTCACAGGAGTTAACCGATTGTAGTACAGCGGCCATTTCCAAGCCGTTAAGTGGAATTTACACGTTACAATGAATGATCTATAGGGTATTAGGAACAAAATGCAAAAAAAATTTCGAAATTCTAACTTACTATATATTTTTTTTTATTATGGTCTTTTTCCGGGCTTATTGCCTGGACTATTATCAGTCTCTGTACCAGATGAGTGAAAGTACGAATAGATGCCATTTTTCAAGGTCTGGTATTACAACTTTAATCATAGAATATTTAATACATATGTTGCACTTGAAAATATCAGAGTGGGCTGACATCTGAGGTAACTGCTGTTTTAGTCAGTTCCATTATGGCGGCGGTTGACGCAATAACTAAATTGCTGTCGCTATAGGTTCAATTAATAATAATGATGATATGTATTTATTTCTGAACAGGATAAACCCAATTATAGGAAACCTTAAGTATTAAAATGCATTATGATTATAATTATGGTTGCACAAGAATAAACATCATTAATATGTAGAGTAGCATAGGGTCTGATCATTGAATAATTTTACTTGCTATTTCAAGTACTTTAATAGGAGACTTATAGTTCATATCACATTGTTGTGATATTTCATTGAAGTTATTACACTTTGTATATATATATATTGGACTTTTAAGAAGTAGATTAGTTTTGTAACGCTTGCAATAAAATGTTGGTGAATTCCTACAGTTCAGTCTGGGGACTGTGAAGTTAACTTGCTGAAGAAGTTGGTAACCAGTTTATGAATATATAATATTGATGCGACAGATCTTCTGTTCTGTAGAGAGTTCATATTGAATCTTTTCGGCAGCACCTTAATCCTTGCAGTTTTTGTAGATAAATCCTAGGGATCTATAACTCGATGATATAATTTGGTTATTGTGTGTGGCAAAACTCAAACTATCATCAAATATCACTTCGAGATCCTTTATTTTCAAACATATTTGTAACTCCGAGCAATTTATAGTGTACGTGTACTCAATGTTGCTTAATTTTCTAGAATAGGTGATGACTTTACATTTAGATGCATTTAGATTCAAATTGTTGACAGTATTCACAGACCGACTAAATACAATTTTGGAAAATTTGGCAATCTCCTAGCATTGAGATTCTGAGATATATTTTCAAGTCATCCGCAAACATTAACACTTCACAGAATTTTTTTCGATCATTTTTTATATTATTTTCCATTTCCGTTCTATAACTTGTATATGATGTATTGATTCGTATTTTGAGAGCTGATCTTAGCAGTTAGTGTAGTGATTGGAATTATATTTTTTACAAAGCTTATGAGCTCTTAGCTTTTCCTTCATGGTTTTCAGGATATTGCTACCAAACCAAGAAGGATGTTGTGTATTACATTTCTTTGTATGTTTCGGAACTGTCTGATGAAAGATATCATCAATAAATATTCCATAAAGTATGGTACAAGCGTAATTGGGATCAATTTTGTCATTACATAGCATAGTCCAATCGGCCCTATGAAACAAATCATACATTTTTGGAAAGTTTGCTTTATTGAAATCATGCATTTGGATTTTCGAGCTATTTGATAATTGATGATAGTAAAGGTTTTGCGCATCTACCGTAAACTCTATAGGCGATGATCAGGATCAACAGGAACAAATGGATCTGTTATGGCAACTGAGTTACAATCCATATTGGATATAATTAAGTCTAGTATGCGATCATCAATGTTTTTATATTGTTCAATTGTTTGATATTTATACATATTGAAGTCTCCTATGGATATTACATTCTTATCACAAATTTCGTTGACAGTTGACAGCATTTCAAAGAATATTTCAAATTCATTGGCGCTATTTCTCTGTTCAGGAATCTAAACAACAAATATGTGAAATATATAATTCTTAAGCAATATTCTACAACTTTCAATATCTATAATAGCATAATATAACATCATTAGTTAAGAACTAACACTACACCTCCACCTTTGGTTAGATGAACTCTATCATGTTTTCGATCACATCTGTAGACCACGTACTCATCAAAGGAGTATTCAGAACTTAGAACATCTTGTGATAGCCAATAAAGTCGTAATCGGAGCTCGTTGTACAGTTAAAAAACTGAGTAGCTTTTGTCTTCAAGCCTCTTACATTTTGATAGAAGAATTTTATATTATTGTTGAGGGAAGACTTTGTTTTGAGTGTATCTACATCGAGTTTTTTGTCTTCATTATTTTGGGTACATTATTGACATATTCAATACGGATATCAGTTTCTTCTTTATTTTTTTTGTCATCTAGTTCTTTTTTGGTGTCTTTGGAGTATGCAATTTGGCAGAGCGTGCGATCGAAGGAGACTTTAATATGTTTATAGTCATTATTGAGTGCCAAATGTTCAGAATTAAATACAATGTTACGCACGTCATATCCATTCCCAATGTTGAGTTTAATCGGACGAATTTTATCTTGGTAAAAGCGACCCGGTCGAATTGGTTTGATGTTGTCATTGTTTATAGGTATATCTGGGGAAATATTTTTAAACATATTGCTTACCAAGGTAGTACCTCCTTGTATCCGCTCATCCTTCTCATAGTTTGTGAGCCAAAAATGATGATGTTAGTCTTTCGTAAGTTTTTTTCGTTGATTTCCTCCATTATATTTTCAAAGTTGGTATTTGACAAGGATTTTTGTTTCCAGTTTTTTGATATTATCAACTCTAATTGCAAGAGTTAGTTGCATAGTTTTTAATGTAGATAATTCATTTATTAGTTATGCGTTTGCTGATGATATAGCATTCAATTTTTCAGAGGAAATCATAATTTGCGTACCATATGAACATATGATCAATTGATCACTTGTTAATGTTAATCAGGATTCAGTTAAATAATATCAATTACTCAACCAATTTCATAATGGACTGAAATTAATTGAAATTTTTGAAGCGTCCTCAACATATAATTTATGTTTCAATATCAGAGAATTTGATGTTTGATATGAGTTCCGATTCTGAAGAGTATAATGATGATTATGTGAAACAGACTGAAACGTATGTATAAAAGAAGGAAAAGTATGCAAATTCGTGTCGTTGCATGTTTTGGAAATAGCTGGCAATCAAATTACCTATAAACAGGTATGGTATAATAACGACTACATGAGATTAAATTAAATATGTGATTGATTTCAGTTAAACTGCTTTCAACTCTCAAATATCATGCTAGATAGTGGAAACATGCAAATAGCCGAAGAAATATAGGGAAAAATCTCCAAAAAAAATTCTAGCCAACGGGATTTAATGAATGAGGCATAAATCGACGTTTAATTATGTCTAAAGAAAAGTCTACTAGTAACCGTTTGAGAGTGTGACTCACTTGCATTGCTGCACTCAAAAATGCATAAATTTGTGAAAACTAGAACAATAATCAGTAAAATCAGCTCAATTTCTTTTCTTCACCTGGTGACACCCGGGTCGTCTACCTCTTCTTCGATTACAAATTTTTGAAATAAATGGGACTACACTGTAACGTATTTTATAATCTTCATATTCAAAATTAGCGCGAGAATTTTTTTAATTAATCCTCGGAGAAGAGGTAGACGACCCGGGTGTCCCGCACACCAGCTGCACCGTAGCATTTTTTGAAAATCGAATTTGTGTTCAGCGACCCGAAAAACCCCCGAGTAAGGAAATTAAAATCAATTCGTACATTTTTCGAATTAATCCTTGAAGAAGAGGTAGACGACCCGGGTGTGCCGTGTACCAGGTGCACTGAAGCATTTTTTGGACATCGAATTTGTGTTCGGCGATCCCAAAAACTCCCGACTAACGAAATTAAAAGCAATTCCTGCATTTTCAAGATTAATCCTCGAAGATGAGGTGAGCGACCCAGGTGCACCGTAGCATTTTTCGATCATGGAATTTGTGTTCAGCGACCCGAAAAATCCGCGAGTAACAAAATTAAAAGCAATTCCTACGTTTTCGAAATTAATCCTCGAAGAAGAGGTAGACGACCCGGGTGTCCCGCGCACCAGGTGCACTGTAGCATTTTTTGGACATCGAATTTGTGTTCAGCGATCCCAAAAACTCCCGACTAACGAAATTAAAAGCAATTCGTGCCTTTTTAAGATTAATCCTCGAAGATGAGGTAAGCCACCCAGGTGCACCGTAGCATTTTTTGATCATGGAATTTGTGTTCAGCAATCCGTGCATTTTTGAGATTGATCCTCGAAGATGAGGTAGACGACCCGGGTGTCCTGCACACCAGGTGCAGCGTAGCATTTTTTAAACATCAAATTTGTGTTCAGTGACCCGAAAAACCCCCCGAGTAACAAATTGAGAGCAATTTGTTCATTTTTGGAATCAATTCTCGAAGAAAAGGTGTACGACTTGGGTGTTTCGCGCAACAGGTGCACTGTAGTATTTTATGAACATCGAGTTTGTGTTCAGCAAACCCAAAAACCTCCGACTAACGAAATTAAAAGCAATTCGTGCATTTTTAGGATTAATTCTCGAAGATGAGGTATTCGACCCGGTTGTCACGCGCACCAGGTGCACCGTTGCATTTTTTGGACATCTAATTCGTGTTCAGCGACCCTAAAAACTCCCGAGAAGAGAAATTGGGCTGATTTTACTAATTATTGTTCTAGTTTTCACAAATTGAAAAAATATCTTTAAGAAAATGCATCTTTTACATGCATTTTTGAGTGCAGCAATGCAAGTAAGCCACACCCCTAAACGCATGCTAGTAGACTTTATTTGAGGCATAATTACACGTCGATTGACGCATCATTCATCAAATTCCGTTTACTTAATTCTTTTCAGAGATTTTGGCGATTTTTCTTCAATATTTCCTCGACCAAAATTGTCGTTGCTGATTTTATTGGAGCTATACGATCCTCTACTTGCAGCATATGTTATGGCATCTTCGAGGCATTGTTATGTAATAAACTGTTACAAACAATTGGGTTCTTTACTCATTATATCAAATAATAAGAGTCATTTGTAATCTTAAATATAATTTACTAACTAAACATAATTTGTTTATAAACACCATTAATTTGTAAAAAAAACAATTTATTGAAAGAAACAAATAAGTGGTAATTGAACAGGGACGACGCCTTTTGTTGATATCTATCACCATGCAAAATTTCATGGAATTTTCTGAAAATAAAACTGTTTTAAATGCATATTTCGATAATTTTGCATCTGAAACGTTGATATAAGCAATAGCACTAACTTTAGATAATTTTTAAATAACCATCGTTTCAAGCGCCACTTATTGCATAAGAATCGACCATGAAATCGGGTTTTCTTCAGAAAAGCTGTTTTGAAACTTATGTTGACTGCCCTGATGTAACGAAGCTCTAAAATCTTGAATAATCATTTAATGAGAAACACGTAGATTGGTTGTAAGTTTTAGATTCCGTTTATATTAGTATTTCGAATTAAAAAATTCTGAATAATTATATTGTGTTGTATAAGAATATAGATAGTACCGGGCATAGTTCTCCGTGTAGTTTAAGTATCAGATTTGCAAACATTCCAATTCATAATCCGCGTATATTTAATTTCATTTAGAACAGTGCATATTTCGTGTCAACAAAAGATAACGAACCAGATTTAGCCATAAAAACAACGGCATAGAATCGTGGAACTGGTGGAGCATCATGAACGCGAAATGAACAAAAAAGGGCTTGGCTGGATCTGGTGTAGGTGACTTGACCAGCACCTCGATTGGTATAGAAGAACGCCTCGCAAGCGTTGGAGGAATTCTTACGAATATAGTCAGGGAGACAACTGAAGAATCAGTTAGTGGTAACAACCAGTTGTGTCGCCAAAAGTAAGTGTTCCGCCAGTTACCATTGAAGTAATAGGTAATTTTGCTAATTGATGCATGAATAGCCGTTTTTAATAATACTCACTATAATGAGGAAATAGCCTGCTTAGACTGCTTTCTTAGAGATTATTGTTTCTGAGTTACCTTGTGCTTCCCCCGAGTCGGAATAAATTATTATTATATAGAGAGTCAAATATTTATTTATGTTCAACCTATAAATATAAACTTCTTATTGGGAAATTCCGTGTTTGTCTAACATAACTTTCTGCAACATCATTGAAGTAGTCAAGAAGTAACCAAGTAATAATTGCAATTAAAGCCTGAAATTCTAATAATATTCAGTCTGCCCTATTGACCCCTAGCTACTTACTTCACTGAGTCTACCTTGGAACAAGGCTATCCATAGATAGCAAAGTGATACGCTTTGTGGTAAGGACCCTAGTGAAAGCCCTTAACGAGGAGTAAACCTTGAGTGTTAGAACCGTCGTAAGTAAAGAACGCCAAAAAGTAACAAGGTACGTCAAACTGAATAACTCCTCCACCTTTCAGTTGGTGGTAGTTGAAATGGATATCCGAAGAACCAATTTCGATTATAGTGAACTTCACAGTATCGGTCATATTTAGAATTTGTTGGTGTTTATTGTGACATCAGCTATTACATGTCTAGCGAGATGAGTTCGTGATTAAAATTGAACTGCAATTATACTGACTTCATTTGCAATACGGAACTGGCAGCGGTCGAACATTCTATACTAGTACTAGTAATTCAACCATGTTCGAAGCGAGTTAACCATCGAAACTTCAACACAATTTCCAGATAATTATAGCATTTATTTTACAGAACAATTACATTTTGCTGAAGCAGCATATAAAAGTAGGAAATCTATTGCGCTGAAAAGCTCTCTCGAGAAAAGCAATATTTAGTCGTTCAATCACGTTATTATACAACATTGCATCCACGTTATACTGGATTTTGTCCACGACCTGGACATTTCCGGTAAACATTTGTTCACCAGTATCAAACCATATTGGCGCGACAGTGAGATGTAGAGAATGTCATATTGATTTGATGTTTTTTTGGTATCCACGAATGTCGACTTTGCTAATGTCAAATCAGAAATATCGAAGCTCCATTTTATACTTGGACAATGGATTTAAAATCCTTAGACAGTTTGATGGTAGAAATACGGTGTAGCTCCACAAAATCACGTCATACTCTCAGGCTATGATGATACCACCTCGAATTCCATTGAGAATAGTAGATGTCATTAGAAAGTCAGTGGCGGCTTCTCCAGGTAGGCAGGAGAGGAAGTGCCGTGATATGAATCAACCACACGAACAGAAAAATGAGCTATATTAAAAAAAAAACTTTTATACTTTGGCTAGAAGAGAGGGAAACCTATGATGTTCGGAAAATACCGTGTGAACCAGCAGGAAAATATAGGGAGAGGAGATGGGCATTCGTATTTTTGAGATTATAGGCATAGGGAAAGACCTCACTAGGTATAGAGCTCCACAACTTCGCTGTTCGATGAAAAAATTAGGTCTAGTAGGAAGAAATTCGGCAGGTCTCGAGCTTGACAATAAAATAGTGACTAGTTTGAGCCCGTCTAGTCCATCTATCTGGAATCTCTCGTGGTGGAACAACGGATGAAATTTCTGATGAACACCGACCATAGAAATATCTATAGAAGAGGGAGAGATCTCACCTTCCGATGATGTTGTAGAAAGTTCAATGAATTCGTAAGTGTGTTATCATCAATCAAACGAATAGCTCTCTTCTGGAAAGAATCCAAGAGCTTCTGCGTACGTTTATGAGCCGAACTCCAAACATGGGAACATTACTCCAAGACAGGTCCAGTCTGTGCTTCGTAGATTATGAGGAGCTGCTGGGATGTGAAGTAGTTCTTGGCACGGAATAGAAAACCAAGTTCTTGTCAAGTGGTTTTCGCAATAGATCTCACATGATTGTCCCATGAGAGGGTGCTGTTGGTGGTTATAACGAGCATTGTTATGGAAGACTTCACAGGAATAGTTATACCTAACATCATCATATTGGGGATTGTGGCAGCCTTCCTAGATAAGACGCAAGCTTGAGTTTTAGTTGCATTAAACTGTTTTTGATTATCCGATCCTCATTTCAGAATATTTTCCAGATCTCGATCAATTGAGTCAACCTGACATTGTCTCGCTCCTCTGGCTTCAATGGATGGTAAATGGGCTCTGGATGATGAAGCGGTATGAACTGTCCCATCATCTGCAAATCTGTGGATGGGACAGGTGGTCAACAAAGTTGATGCTAAGACAGATCCCTGTGGAACACCAGCAACAAAGTTGAGACGGCAAACCATATGAAGGACGTTTCCCAAAAAGGCTTTGGAGCCAGACTCGGACGAATGCTACGGAGATATCCAATGTTACAGCTAGAGATTCCTCATGTTTTTCAATAGATTTCTGCTATACATGTGTTTCCTAGGCAAGCAGGTCTCCTGTTGATCTCTTCTGACGAGAAACTTATCACCGGTCATTCACAATGTTGTACCTCTCTACGTATTTGATGAGCTCGATGTTGATTGCTTTCTGCATCACTTCAGAGATCACAGATGATAGAGTAATGGGTCTATAATTATCAGGAAGGGTCCTCTTTCCTTTTTTTGGAATTAGTTGCACTCTAGCTGTTTTTCAATTGGAAGGAAACATACCAGATATGATGAAAGGGTAAACAACCTGCAGCAAACTGGTGATAATACAAGTGCACATTCCTTGAGAACGGCAGGTGGAATTCCGTCTGGCGTATAGACTTTCCGATATTGAGCAGAATGCGCCTACTTGTGCGCTGGCGAAAAACAATTTCAGCCATATGGCTACCGATTGCAGCAATATTAGGAGGGTCCTTCCCTTGTGGATCCAATGTTGAAGGTTGGCTTTTTCTTGTTGTGGAGTAGCCACTGTGCCATCATCTTTGGTTAGGGGAGGGAATGAACTGGAAGTGAAATTCCTACCAATTGCTTTGGCGAAAGTCAAAACGAACGTGAGCCATTCGGGCATTCGATAAGCTTTGATCTCATTTTGGCATTATATGCCTCTTTCGAAACGTTTATTGTTTCATTGCACATATTTCTGGCTACAACATATTTTGTTCTGGTCTCCAGACATGGGTTCCTGAGCCAACGACGGTATGTTGTTTGTTTTGAAGCGACGGCCCTAGAATATATTACGCAAATTTTCCTGATTTTGATCTACTTTGGATCGAAATGTGCGACTGCTAACATCTTTTATGTATAAAACTACAATCGGGTGAAAAATTAGCAATTTTGTATGAAAATGATGAAAATTCTCAGATTTTCCACCCATTGAATAAGTTTTGCGGTAAAATATCTTGGATTCGTATTCAGCGACCCAAGAAACCTCCTAGGACCCATTTTAGGAGCCTAATTTCCATTTACTCATAGATAAAAAAGGGGGTGAAAATAGGGTTAATTTAGCATTCAGGGGTGAATGGGAGGCCACAGCAGCTAAGTTCAATCCTTACGAATGATCCACGTCGGTCATAGAACATCATGCAAAAAGAATTTTTACTATACGATGCCCTGCTTTTTTTTTTAGAAAGTTTCCCAGCTTATTGACTGGACGATAAGTTGCAAAAATACATATTTGGAACATCTAAATAGTGATTGTCTAGTTATTAAGTGAAATTCTCATTTTGGAATACTATGAATTCATTGTCATTTATGGTTCATATAACGTTATTATTATGATATGCCGTCGCTAGCGGGTAACATGAGAGACTTGGGAAGTTTTTATAGTTCAGCTTCGAAACTTGATATAATCCACAATGAAATCGGCGCCAAAATAAACGTTTCAGAAGGGATGGCAGTTTTGTCGACACCAATTCAATATATTACTAGATAGCAAATATATAAATCAAAATATCACATTGTATCTAAATATCATGCCAATTTGATTTCCATTTTCATTTTAATTCAACTCATAAAACTGTCGCTTCCTTGTTCAAAGTTCCACATGAATTCCCAAGTGTTGTTGAGGTGATTATTCTTTTACTCCTCCCGTGAAGTGATGTTATGAATAAATTTTGTATACATGCTTATGCAGGTTACCATTATGAGAGTATGAAATGTAACATTCGCTAGAAAAATTCTGTAACATGACTTTCTCTTTGTGAAACTCTGTAAGACTTTCCTTGAGGAATTCATATCATTCCTATTTCTCAATCTATTTAACCATTTACAGTATATACATTCAGGTCAGAAGACCATGTTACGTTTGATTCAATCATTGATTACTCAGAAGAAACGTGGAAAATAGCATTGACATTTATCCTTTCATTTCACAAGACACTGGAAGGGGAAACGCTGATATCAATCAGATAAAATCCTAGTCAACAACAATGAAATTTAATACAAAATAATAATCAAGTTATTAATAATAGAACAATGATCACGACAATAGATAATGAAAGAATATTATAACTATCTTTATTATTAATAAGAATTAAAAGTAAGATCAAAACCTAAACTCAAATAAAGCAACCTAGATAATCTAAATCAGTTAAAACAAAGAAATAAAACTGAGATTATTAAATTGATTCCCCAACCAGGATGAACCTAGGGGATCGAAACCAAATGAACTGATTTGAATGTATTATTGAACTTGAACTTGAATAAAACTGAGACCAACAAACTTTGATTGAAAATCTAAAACAACTCTGGTTCAGCGAAAAGGGTTTTTTACCAAAAACACTATGAAGAAATATTGAGTTAAATCAATTGAGAAAAAAGTGCCATGTGTTTCTCAAGAGAATAATTCAAGCAAGAAAATATAACTGAATGTCTTTGACATATCTCCCCTTATTTATAATGTTTCCTATTTTTAAAAACCAATCTACAATCAAGGGAAGGATTCCCGAATTGTTCAACCCATAATCTAACTTACAATGATCCTGGTCTTAATTTTGTACCAATAATATTTCTAGTAAATTTGGAAGAATGATTAAACCAATAAGCAGTAAGATAGCTTACAATTCTTTCCCTCTCCCAAGGCCTCTAATTCAGAATGTTTTCGTTGAGGATTTCTAAACCTATCTGTCCTTTTCTAAATATTACTAAACGATTCCTTCTTTATTATTCAATATAAATTAAATAATCAGAATATGTTTAATTATAATTTTGGTAATCAGATATTTTGTTACGTCCCGATTTACGTGTGATACACTATGATCAATTATGTAACGTATGAAATTTATTGAACTCATAATTTCGATTACGGAGGATCTGGAAGAAATTGACTACCTAAGCATCTTCAGATGGTTAACATTGACATTTATCATAGGTCAGCATTCGTTTTCGTCCTATATTGCTCGAAAACCCTACTCTGTGAGCAGAAGAGGCTAAGAAGGCCTTGTTGAATGTCCAGCACTGACTTCTCTCAGGTCACAGCACGTCGGCAGCGCACGCATGCCGCCTGAGGCCAGGAGAAACATCAGTTCTTGCAGAATCCTGTTCGCCACTCGCTCAGGCCTGCTGGACTGAGTCCTTGCATCAATTGACTTCTTGGGAGGAACTCTAAATTGCCATTATACATCAACGTAATAATAATATCTTTGGAAAACGCTCCACTCTTAAATTCAGATCAACTAAAATTTCTTCTTATTTTTGGAATCATCTCAGTGAATTCGAAAGCATCAGACCAAATAAATATTTCAGCATGTAGTGTATCCCAACTTGTCTCTTTGGTGATACCTCCTTCAAACTCAACGACAATTGCAATTGGTATCGTTATATTGTGATCTCCATACATATTCACATTGAAGTTAGCTATAATGAACTATTAGGTTCTCGGAAACACAAAGTGTTTTCATAATATATATAAAGACTAATTTTGTGGCTCGTCACAATATCTTGGCATCACTCTCGCAGACCATCTTTCATGGGAAGAGCTTATTGAGTAGGAAAACGCAGATCCAGATTCAAAATACAAACAGCACAACTGGTTTCTTGAGAGGAGTCCCAAAATGCCATTATACAACGTAATGATAATGAGTGCTTCAGAAAACACTGCTCTCATATATTCAAATCAACCAAAATAAGGAAACATTTATTTTTGAGATTATCTCAGTAAATTCGAAATCACTAGACCGAATAAATATTTCGGTACGCAGTATATCGCTTTCTCTGTTTGGTGATTCCTCCTCCAAACTCTCTTTATCCATCACCAATCTTCAGTTCCATTCCCGGGATCTGAATCAGTGGTTGACGAGAAATAGTCAACGATGTTCTGTGAAATCTGAAGGTTTGGACAAACTGAACCAGGGAGGCCATCAGTTCAATGAAGAAACTTACTGGGTCTGGTAGTCAAAACACTCACTCATTTAACTAACCTCCAAGAAATTGAGCGGAAATAAAAAAGCTATATTCCTAACCTAACCTTGTTTCTCTGTTCGCAGATTCCGTAGATGAGATATGGACAGCAATTTTGGACATGTGGGAGTCCAATTCGTCATACATCCTTTCAGCGAGGGACCCCATCAATCTCGATATACATCTCTCTTGTTACCCGGTTGAGCTCATTCAAAATCAACCAACTCGGAGGCAGACAATAATAATGAATAGCGCTTAACAAAACGGCCAAACCATGGACTCATTGATTGCAAAATTGAAATTCAAATTCCTGATTCGATATGATTGGGTCGATAGTTGATTTAGTTCCATGAAGAAATGTGCTACATGTCACATGACTTTATTGATCAATCCAGATCACAGATACATATCTACATACCGATGTCATCATCAATAGCAACATAATAACACGGATACAATTTGAGTAGATTTGTAACTGAAGCTCAAAGATGCTGTAGATATACATGATGTAAGTTCCTCCGAGGAATGCGATATACTGCCACAAATGCTTCTGGGTCATTAGAGGAACTGTTGATTTCAAGAATTGTTCCTCTTGCTCATGAATTCAGATTAGGTTTTCCTATTATATCACGTATCTGTTCTGCCGTATATGCTTATAATTACAATAATAATCTAGTTATGATGCCAAACTTGACAGGATTGGCGTTGTATATGGAAATTAGAGTCACATAGGGAAGTATCCAAGCTTGTTTGCTCCCCACACATACGTGTCGAGCAAATTGAACTATTCAATTTGATCGAATTTAGTGTCGAATTATTGCACTCTTGTTTGCCAATTCACCTCAAACTAGTTTGGTGTTATGTGATAATTTAAAAATTGTGCTTTGGATTGCTCTTATAGTTCCGGGAGAGTATTTCGTGAAATGAGTATGTGTATGTGAATGATGAAGCTAATGCCTCAATTGCTGGAAGAGATTGGACGAGAGTTGAGGCAGGAACATCATACGTGAATAAGCCGGATAGATTAGATCTTAGCCGATTTAAATCGGCGACATTCCTTGATAACATACAAAAAATATATCAACCCTGTTTCAGTGTGAAACAGCTTATAACGTTCAAGTCCTGACATAGATCCAGGTGTCGCAGCAGGTTAGAATGTTAACACACAAGTTTTATCAGCCTTGTAAAAAACAAAAATCGACTTTACGTAGGTTAGTTTCTTTCTCGAGAAGGGTTTTTTTCTGAAAGCATCGAATATCAGACAGATGGGGTGTACAAGAAAAATTCACAATCTTATTCGGTGGTGGAAGATGGGAAAAAGGTTTCGAATGAGGCAGGAATCCTTGGATGATGACGATAGAACGGGAAGGACGAAAGTGGTGCCAAACTACAGAATTGTCCTTGTTGACGATCTCATATTAGGTGATCACAAATGTCGAGCTTCACAGATATATGAACATTTGGGCGTGAATAAATTCATGCAAGATGTGTTCCAAATATGTCTCAGCAGATCAGCGCCAGCGTCGTATTTAATATGCTCGATCCTCTTCGAAGCTCTGTGGAGAAAGTCATGTAGACGTGTCATAGAGCATTTTATTATCAAAAGATGATGAAATCATTGATCATTCATCCCAAATGGGGTTGATGGTACGGAAGCAAAGAAGAGAAGCACCATCAAGGAAGTTCAGAGTCTGGCGATCTCTTGGTATTGTTAGGACATTCTTCTCATAGACTTAGAAGAACGCAATACCATGATTATTGACACGAAGCATATTATGCAGCACTCCTGCACAAATTACTCTATTGGTGGAAAATTGACCACGGACGTGCGGAATTACGTAAGCCGCAATTCGTAACTGTGGTTTTGAATGAATTGATCGCCTCCCGTATAGTCCAGTGACTATTACCACCTCTTTCAATATTTGAAGAAGGAGCTTTGAGGACGGAACGCCACATTCCAGTGGTGACGAATAACTGAAGGGTACAGTTTGGGCACATTTAGAAGGCAAAACGAAGGAATATTCGTTTTTGCTGAAATGATGTAATAAGTGCATTGATGCCAGGGGGGACTATGATGAAGGAGGATATTTAATTGTGAGTCTACATGCTTTCATAGTCGAGCCAAAAATGTTTGGCGTTGCCTTCATGAACTATCTGATATTATTTTGAGGCGGTGAAATATTTCCTAACTATTTGCTCATTCTTTTCATAGAATACGTTTCACTTCGTTACTGTTCTCAAAGAAGTCTATCTCCATGCATTGACATATGTAGGTCATGGCAAGCAGGGAATTTGCTCTGAGGGCCAATGGCAGGGGGTACCTTTTGAGGGCCTGCGATATCGGATTGACAGCTTAACAGGAAGGAACATTCAACCGTCTTCATAGAGGAATGAAGGAAATGACCACCCGTTACACGGAATTACGAGAATTAATATTATTCATTTTTCTTTACCAACAAGCCTTAGAAGGAAAGAAGCTGAGAATACTGATTTTGAGCTCGTTATTGAAGAAATTTCATCAATGAAAGCAAACGAAGTGAATTTATAATCACAATACACGAGAGGAAAACCTATAATATTTGAAGAACTGGTGAGCTAGTGGTGGAATATTGGGATTTTTCTTGTAGGAACGACATCAGTAGGAAAGAGTTCCACAATATTGTCGTTCGATGGTGGTTGGAAGAAATTCGGCAGGTCTAGAGCTTGACAAAGAAGGGAAGACTAGCATGAACTCTTCTAGTCCGCACACCTCGAATCTCTCATGTTGGAATAACGGACGAGATTTCTAAGAACACCGACCATGAAAATATCTATAGAAAAAGGGAGAAATCGCTCACCTTCCTACGATGTTCTAGAGAGGACCATGACTCCGTAAGTGTAACATCTTCGATCGAAATATCATCTGAGAGCTTCAACTCATGTTCGGGAGCTGAACTTTGAATATGTGAACCGCACGCCCAGATAGGTCGAATCTGTAATTTGTAGATTATGAGGAGATGCTGAGATATGAATGACTCTTGGCTCGGAATAAGTAACCAAGTGCTTGTGAAGTTTTTTCGCAATGGACCTCACTTGATTGTCTCATGAAAGGTTGCTGTTGTTGGTGATACCGTTAGATGCAGGAAGATACCGCCAGAAAGACCTAAGCTTGACCGTCATTGGTTGGCAAGTGACTGATCCCGGTAGGATCTTCAAGCAGAACCGAGTTGGGGCTTTCAACTCAACTGTAGCAGAATTCATTTAGCGAGAGATCAGAACAGTGATCTTGCATTGACTGGAACCACGATGGTCGGAGGCTCCGGAGTGAAAACTCCATCTGACCGCTTAGTACAGGCTTGGTGGGGTTGTGGTTAAAAGCCGCATGTCGGCTAGCGGATGTCGCGTTTCAGCTCAGGAACTGACCAGCATAGTCAGTAGAGACTTGGATAGGGTCCCGCTCTTACCAGTGAGGTTCAGGAAATTGCTCTTCCCGGACATACTGACAGATAGGATTCGTCCTACCGCGCTGATTGGGTGTGATACCAATTTCTCACCGTGGGGGTCCTCGGGACAGGAACTTCACGTTAAACTAGTATTTGGGCATCTGTTGGTGATACCGAGCATGAATATGTGCGACTTCGTAGGAATAGCTGCACATGACATCATTATATTAGGGTTTGAGTTTTGGTTACATTAACCTCTACTGGATTTTGCGATCCCATTTCAAAACCGTAACCATATCTCCATTGATTGCGTGGGCCTGTCTCTATGTCACTTCTCTGGCTTCATTGGATTATATAGGGGCTTCAGATGAGAAAGCGGTGTGAAGATTACCGTCATCCGCAAAGCTATGGATAGGAGGTCACTTCTAACAGATCGTTGAGATGGAGCAGATACAAAGTTGGTACCAAGAGAGATCCCTGTGGAATCAGCGTTGAAACTTTGTTTCGGAGAAGACTCCGTCAAACACCACATGAAGTGATCTTCATGAGAGAAAATTTGATGATAGGAGATGAAGTTGAGGCGGCAACCATATGAAGGAAGCTTTTCAACAAGGCCTCGGTCATAAGCTTTGGAGATATTCAATGCTACAGCTAGAGATTCCTCATATCCTTCAATAGATATCTGCCATATATGTGTTACATATCTAGTTAGTATTCAGTTTATTCCAAAGTGTATAATATTATGTAAGCTTGCAAACCAGCGTAAGCCTTGAGGTTCTACATTGCTATTGGATCAATATCATAAAATGGCATCTGGTAGAAGTGATATAAACAGAGATTATTCAATTCGTTCAACGTACTGGTACGGGAATTCGAAAATCTAGTCAATTTCAGATTGAGATCTCTGGTTCTAGTTAATAATATTTGTAATATCCCTTTGTTCATCAGATATGACCTTCGTTCATATTACTGGAAACTCAATTAATTATCTTGTTACTTCATTTCTGTGACTACAGTATCTCTGTTATCAGTAAATGCTTAGCAATCAGATATGAGATCGAATAATAGTGCCGTGACATTGGCAATAGTAGATTACATTATTCTCAAGTGGGAAGTGGGGAATTATGAATCTAAGTTTCACCAAGAACTGGTGTTTCAAAATTTCTATTCACTCATTGCAGTCGAACAAAATGGAATAAAACTATTTCTTGATTTGGATGAACTTGACTGTTAATCACTTCAACGTCTCATAACTTTCCTATTATAGAACTCTTCAGAAATACTATATAATCAGTGATATCTGAAATCACTTTTCAACAAGTGTTTGAAGTACGATGGCGGGATGGTGCTTGTTATCTGGATTCAGCGGTGCGAAACTCATACCAGGATGTATATACATTACAAGGATAAAGTTTCCCATTCTGTTTTAAACTTTCCATGGCTTGTATATGACTTATCTTCAACGTTCCCTGAAAACTAGCTGGAACTATAATCTTATTCACATTCCCGATCTAGTTCATCGTGAAACAAACAATCTGGTATTATATTATCCACTATCAGTTCAAATAGTTTCAAGCGTTTGATGCAATTTCATAGATCTTCTATGTTCGCATATTCAGTGCAAGTCACGTATAGGGAATTAAATTGATAGGTAAAGTGGAGTTTTCTAGAAATAATGCCCCGAACAGGTCAATTTGGTCCCAAATAGGGGCATATTCTGATTATTTTTTTTCATTATGCTTTAACTACTCGTGAGGTAAACCTATAATGTTCCATCGTGTGAGCCAGCGGTGAAATCTTGGGAGAGGAGATAGACATTCGAATTTTGAGGTGATCATAGGCATAGGGAAATACCTCACTAGGTAGGTAGTTTCACAACTTTGCTGTTGAATGGAAAAATTAAGTCTGCTAGGAAGAAGTTTGGCAGGTCTCGAGCTTGACAATGGAGGGGTAACTAGTTTGAGCTCGTCCAGTCGCCTATCTGTAATCTCTCGTGGTGTAACAACATACGAGATTCCTTATGAACACCGATCATGCAAATATCTATATAAACGGGGGAGATCTCTCACTCTTCTACGATGTTCTACAGAAGGCAAATGAATTCGTGAGTGTGACATCATTATTCAAACAAACAGCTCTCTTCTGGATGGAATCCAAGAGCTTCAGCGTATATTGGGGAGCTGAACGCCAAACATGTATACTGTACTCCAGGACAGGTCGAATCTGTGTTTATGAGGAGCTGCTGGGATGTGAATTAGCTATTGGCACGGAATAGGAAACCAAGTTTTTGCGAATGGACCTCACATAATCCTCCCATGAGAGAGTGCTGTTGGTTGTGATCCGGAGCATGGTTATGAAAGACCTCATAGGAATAGTTGTATCTGACACCATCATACTACGGATTGTGGAATCTGCTTTTCTGGAGAAGTCGCGAGCTTGAGTTTTGATTGAATTATACTCTACTAGATTATCGGATCCTCATTTCAAAATCGTTACCAGATCTCCATTAATTGCGTCAACCTATCCCTGTCTCGCTCCTCTGACATCATTGGATGGTATAGGGGCTCTAGATGAGAAAGCGGTATGGAGTGTACCATCATGAGCAAAGCTGTGGACGGGACTGGTGGTCACTTACAGCAGATCGTTTATATGGAGCAGAAACAGAGTTGGTGCCAAGACGTATCCCCGTGCAATACCAGCGTTGATAGCCGTTGTATGGGAGCAGTCTCCGTCAACCACCACATGGAGTGATCTATTTGAGAGAAAATTAGATAGTAAGCGGCGACAAAGTTGAGGTGGCAAACCATATGACAGAAGTTTCCCAAGAAGGCTTTGGTGCCAGGCTCGGTCAAATGATTTGAAGATATCCAACTATACAGCTAGAGACTCCCAATGTTTCTCAATAGATTCCTGCCATACATTTGGTACGTAGGCAAGCAGGTCTCCTGTTGATCTCTGCTGACAAAAGTGATTTAGAAAGTATCTGAATTGATATTGATTTGAAAGGACGGAAACGGAAATTGGCAATGAGCAATCCATTTCTCATAGTACTTGAGCGGCTCATGTATCATTTTGGCAACATCAGATTCAGCATTCGACCTGAATATGAGTGTTAGTAGGTTTCCTTGAAAGGAAAACTCGGATAATGCTGGAGTTCTTGAATGTTTTTAGTAAAAATTATTACACGTAGCAAGTGGGAAAATATGTGACAAAAAATGACTGAATCAATGAAGATGTGAGGAATGCTGTGTTCACAAGCTTGTGGCACAGACAGGGCTGTTCCATAGTCTCAGGGGAACGAACTTCCCAGGTAGACTATATAATAATAATAATAATATAATAATAATAATCTTTATTTCAACATGGTTTTTCTACATTTAAAAAATAAACATGAACAATACAATATTAAACAACGTCGTAGTAACTATATGTATATACACTTCACTACATATATATATATATACATATATAAACAAATAATAAATAATATAGAAACACTATCACCGTAAAATGTTAGCACATACTATACAGACTTATTGTTCTAAAAAATCTGCAACTGTATAAGGTTCTAAAGTTATAAGCAATTTAGTAACAGCTGCTTTGAATTTTTTTAATTCCTTAATCTCTTTAATCTCTTTTGGAAGTTTGTTGAAAAGCTTAAGGCTCATGTATTCCATATTTTTTTGATATAATGTCAAGTCAACCTCTGGGTAAAGATATAAAATCTTACGAGTTTCATATACTTGTCCGTTTTCATATTCTGCCGAATAGTGTTTGTTCCTGAAGTTGAACATAAGACTTTCCGAGATATAAAGTGCCGGAACAGTTAAAATATTGTATTTGCGAAAAGTACCTCTGCAGGAGTGTCGATGCCTCAGGCCATAAATTATGCGTATTGCCATTTTTTGTAGAATCAAAATCTGTTTAGATTGAGAGCTGTTGCCCCAGAAAGTAATCCCATAAGTTATCAGAGACTGAAAAAAGGCGTAATAGACAACCATTAGAGTTTCCTTGTCCACCGATTTTTTTAAAGTTCTTAATACGTATAGTTTAGATTTAAGTCTGTTTGAAAGAGATGTTATTTGTTCATACCAATTCAAATTTTTGTCTATAATAAGTCCCAAAAATTTAGTAGTATTATCTACGTCAATAATTTGGTTATTCAAAGTAAGAGTTTTTGGAATTTCAATATTCGACTTATTAGTTTGAAAAATCACACACTTTGTTTTTGACTTGTTAATTACAAGTTTATTGACTTGACACCAATTTTCAATCTCCGTCAGCACTAGGATCAACTCCTGATTCAAATTCTCAATATTGTTACTTTTAATGGCAACATTCTCGTCGTCCGCATAGTTTATCGAGGGATGACCACTTTCCGATATTATTATAGGCAAATCATTGATAAATATTAGAAAGAGGAGAGGCCCTAATATAGAGCCCTGTGGCACTCCCATTTCAATATATTTTGTTTTTGATATGTATTGGTTCTGGTCTGAGTTCATTTCTACAACTTGGTTTCTATCTTTTAAGTAGCTGACTATAATTGACAACTGTTTCCCTCGTATACCGTAATTTTTCAGTTTTTTGATTAAAACATAGTATCTAATTTTTTATAGGATCTGGCAAATTTGCTTCCCACATGACTGGATGATTCTTCATCTGGAGAAGACATTCTATTATCAACTAATTATAACCCAAAAAGTGGAATCTTTCTGTTGTGAAATAAAGTTCCGTTTTCATTCCATAAGGAGCAAGTGTAGACTGGATATGAGAGTGAATCACTAAAACTTCATCGATAGAAAGACGATAAAGACAACATTTTCTGACATATTTTAGAAGTTCATAGTTCGAAATATATTGCTCAAAGCATTGATATTGTTGTCGATCAAGATACTATCTCTAACCCAATGCGAAAGCTATTTTTAAAACATCAATTTTGTCACAAGCGCGAACTAAATTACAGCATGTTATGCGCCTCTGTAAATTTTATACGTTTATACTTTCTTGTGCATAAATCGAGTTCAAACTTTTCTAAATCACCAAGTTATATGAATAGGTGTGATATAAAGCATCAAATAATATTAAATTTGAATAAAAATGTTAGGTAACAAGATTTCGGTGCTAAAACTTAGCGATAAAGTTAGCCTGGGATTCGTTTTAAACTTCCCAGTGTGGAAATACAAATACCAACTTGTAGGTATAAAATTGCCTGATGTTTCGGAAAGGAACTAAGTTATTCTTTCATCCACCATCTACTGATAAGGAAAGTCATATTTCATGAATGCCCTTTTTTCCACAGTAATATCTATAATAATTTTCCACTGATTCATGCTGGATTCAAGCTGATTCATGGTACATTAATAAAATGTGAATAATAAAAATGTACCTAATTTGAAATGCACATTCACCATCGAATATTGTGATATATGACCCTTTTTCTGATGTCCACGGATTTCATACATTTGGACAAGGGTTACCTGATGATAGTATCAAAATGGAAGAGGCAACTATCAATGATTGCTGTGAAAGGATGGATAGGTGTTTCATCCAACAGAGTGGCACAATCTTTATTCTATTGCCTTTCAAGTCACATAGAAACTAAGGTGTATATAATAGATCTCAAACAAAGAAATAAGGGTTACATAGAGCTAATATTTACTGCGATAACTTCAGCATTATCGAAACAATAGAAACAATATTTATAAATAACGTGTCCTTTTTGTGGCACTAACTATATTTCAGTAGCTTCAACGTCGTAGTCGGTCGGGAAATGGATCACTGTGAATATTTTAAAACTAGAACGAGCCATGGCTAGGAGTGGTTGTTCGATTTATTTTAGCTTTTGAAAATTGTGTGGGTCACGTTCTTCTAGAATGATTTACCCTCGTTTTCATGCTATTTATTATATAGCATGCTTTACTGTCTCATCATTTTATTGCAAGACTGATTACAATTCAATCTTCCTCTGAAATATCTTCGAATCATTATAATATGTTTGACTGATAATTCCAAAGTAACGAATTACAGAGCAAACTATATTTCTCTTAGGCCATAGACCGTAGCGAATGGGGACTCTAAAACATGCAGCATGGTGAGCCTTGGAAATTTAATTGCGAGTCTGCATGCTTTCATAGTGAGGTCGAAAATGTTTGGCGCTGCCGTCATAAATTATCCGATGTTATTTTGAGGCGGTGAAATAGTTATTCTCCTCGGAGTGTCAAAGATTGGCTAGATGAGGTGTACAAGAAAAATTATGCGGTGGTGGCAGATGGGCCAAAAATGTTTCGAATGGGTTGGAATCCTTGGAAGATGACGCTAAATCGTGAAGGACGGTGGAAGTGATGACAAACTACAGAATTGTCCTTGTTGATGATCTCATATTAGGTGATCAGAAATGTCGGGCTCCACAGATATATGAACATTTGGGCATGAATAAATTTAATGCAAGATGTATTCCAAACGAGTTTCAGCAGTTCAGCGCCGGCGTCGTACTGAATGTGCTCGGTAGTATTCGAAGCTCTGTGGAGAAAGCCATGTAGACGTGATAAAAACTATTTTATTGTCACAAGATGATGAAATCATTAATCCTTCATCTGAAACGGGGTTGGTATGAAGGCGAAAAAGAGAAGCCACACCGAAGAAGTCTGGGCAGTCAACAAAAAAGCTGATGGGGGTACGATTACTGATATTGTTAGGGCATTCTTCTTTTCGAAAAACGCAATATCATAATTATTGATGGAGCATATTATGCACCACTCTTGCACAAACTATAATATTCTTGGAAAATTGACCATGGACGTGCGGAATTACGTTAGCCACAATTCGGAACTGTGTTCTTGAACAAATCGAACACCTCCCGTATAGTTCAGTGACTATATTCACCTGTTTGGCGATTTGAAAAAGGCCCTTTGTGGACGGGATGCCGGAGAAGTGAAGGGTGCAGTTTTAGCACATTTAGAAGGCGAACCGAAGGAATATTCTTTTTTCAGGGATATTGAATTTTTGCATTGATGTCAAGGGACGATGATGGAAAAGTACATTGTGATTCTACACGAAATTACGAGATGCCTGACTTTCTACTTGATATTGAAGTTCGGTGAATGCTACTACTGCGATGTTGATGAACAACAGCTGTACCAAGAAATTCTGGATTCAGAATGCTGCTTATAAGCCAAATCAACAATAAAATATCGAGACTTGAAGATATTCTCCAATTTATCCTTCAATATTGTGATGAAAGCCAACCTAGGTTGTCACGTGATCGGGCATGCCAATGACATACTCATAATCCTCAGGGGAAATTTTCTGAACACTCTGATGAACTCAAATAATCAGTCCTGACTGTACTGGATAAATGATACGATGATAAAGGAATGGAGATTGTGAATATTGACCTTAAGAAAACAAAAAATGTAGCTTCATAGACAAGAAACTTCTATGGAAACGACAACTAGAAAAACATTGCCGCAAATTTACTGCAGCCTCCTAGTTGTGCAGAAAGGCTATTGACCACATTTTGGGCCTCAGCCCAAGCACCATAGAGTGGATCTTTGAAGCCATCCTTTAGTCGCGGTTGACATACGCATCGGTGGTGTGGTGGAAAAGAACAGAACTCTGGACGACCAAATCAAACCTGGAGCATCTGGGAAAGCTCATCCTAGGTGTTGCCACGGGAGCTACGAGAAGTGCTCCCATGGCCGCACTTGGAGCGCTAATAATGAAGGTGGAACCCTTCCATCTGACTATGAAAGGTGCGGCAACAAAAGCTCACTACCAAACAGTGATTAAACAAACCCCATCTACTCAATCAGAATGAATGGAATGACACTATCATACACCTTTCATAAGAAGTATCGTATCATACTCCCTAGAGAAGATTAGTTGAACAATAACCAATCAGCCCTGTGAACCAATGATGAAGTCTGGTTCACTGATGGAGTCAGAAGCCATGGGCAGGCAGGAGCAGGGATATACCGCGAGGGCCCAGGTAAAAGTATTTCTATACCTCTGGGCAAACACGCCACCATTCTTCAAGCGGAGATACTGGCAATACCGCGCTGTGCCCAAATAGCGCTGGAAGGAAGAATTCAAGCCCACATCTGTATATGCACAGACAGCAAGGCAGTCCTTGCTGCGCTGGGTACCATGAGAATAACATCAAAGCTGGTGTGGGAATATAACAACATGCTGAACAACTTTGACGAAGCTTATAATATTCTGAATCCCCGGTCACTCTGGACTAAGGGGAAGCAAAATAGCAAGTGAGCTTGCAAAACTGGGGGCTATAGAACCTCTGAAAGCCTCCGAACCAGCGGTGGGCATCTTGAAGAGTAATATCAAAGAGACAATCCACTGTTGGGTCGGAACACAACATTTGGAAGAGTGGAAACTAGGGAACGGTTTCAGGCAGTCGAAAGAACTGATTGAACCGCACATTAGGGAAGACTGGTCTCAGCAAGTGAGGAACATGGTTAAAAATGGGATAAACCTCACTCCGTATACCGATGAGTTGCGAAAAAGACTATTTTCGATATGATCAACGTGGTATCTGGGGGAGGTATCAAACTCCGTTGAAATGATGAAGACACTCTGAAGATGGAACACAAGGGACGACTTGGGCGTGTTCGTGTTTATACAGAACTTCCAAACCCACCTTGGAAACGAAGACGAGTGAATAAACCATTTCTGACGAAATTAATTCCGTCGCTCTACATTCTTTGTTTTACCAGTGTGAAATATTGATATTGACACCAAAACATTATCTGAGAACAATATTGACTGGAGATTTTTCATAGAAATCAACATCTCTTGTTCGAAGAATAGCATGCTTCATTTCGACTTAGTTCTATAGATGAGAACGTTTCCAATTTCTCATAAATTCAAAATCCATGCTTCAAAAATTGATGAGTGAGTATTGCAAAAGTATTGGAAGTGTTCTTAATGAATTATTGTTCCTATATTATCCAGTAATAGGACGTCACGTAAGGTCGTTTTAAACAAGGAGGTAGAATATCTGGGTAAGACCTTTGGGCTCATAGTTTTGTCGAATCGATGTAACTTCATATAACACGTGCGAAACCGAACAGAATACTTTATTATTTCAGAGAACGCGGTGAATTTTATGAGCGATATTTGCAGCAGAAAACAATACAAAAACCATGATGATGCCTTGGAGATTGTATATCTCTCTCCCGTTTCCCCTTATTCAGTCTAAACATTTTTTAATCCAATCTATCCCCTTGATCCCGTCGGTTAATTTGATCTTTCCCGAACTACAAGCAATTATTTCCTCCATTTTTGATGCTGGAAATATTCCATAGGCTTCGTAAGATACTTTGCTAGTCATGAAACTTTGACACATTATCGAATAAGGTTTTGTTCATTGGCTGCAGAAGTTGTTTTCCGGAAATGTTTTGGATACTCTTCAACGAAAGAGTTATGAAGCCATCTTATTTCAAGAAGAATTTGATCAGAGGCCATTAACTGGAGTTGTCGCAAGATAATCTTACTCAACTATCATAAAGAATGCGTATTAGTCATTCTCATCCAGCACTCTATTATTAGCTAGCCCTCAGAGGACATTTATCTGATATCTACCAAAACTGCTAAGTTAGAGGAGACTTATCTCATAACCGACTTTGATACTGTGATCTGTATTATATGAATTACTATTTTCCCAATTCACATAATAATTGAGTATATTTGAGCACTTTCATTCATCACTTCATCATAGCGAGGATGTATATGTTGGTGACCTCGGATCACTCACGTTCGTATGTATTCCTTCCCATGTTGATACTATTGTAGAACGGTGGAGTAGCAAGATTAACTTATCGATAGCAATATTTGTAGATTAACATATGATGCATGTATTATGAGTTACGTACGGAAAACCTAGTTCCATTCAATAACTAGAACAACTCATCAAATAGGGGTATGGATGTCCTTGGAATAATAGTATATAAACAATTAATTGGGAGGGAGAATATCAAATTTGCTAATACATCCGGTTTCATATTTATATTTGCAAATCGATTCCGTATTTATGAGAAAATAACTGGATACCGATTTTTATCAATTGAAAATAAAAAGTTTGAATGAATAAGTGCAGGTTGTTAATTGAGAAGGAGAATATCTAATTTGCTAATATACCCGATTCCGTATTTATATTCAGAAATCGATTTCGTATTCATGAGAAAATAACTGGATATCAATATTTATCAATTGAGAATGATCAGTTTGAATGTATGGGTGCAGGTTGTTAATTGGGAGGAAGAATATCTAATTTGCTAATACACCCGCTTTCATATTTATATTTGCAAATCAATTTCGTACTTATGAGAAAATATCTGGATATCAATCTTTATCAATTGAAAATAATCAGTTTGATTGAATAAGTGCAGGTTGTCAATTGGGAGGAAGAATATCTAGTTTACTAATATACCCACATTCGTTAGTTTTACGAAAAGAAATTATTCTTGCAAAATTTTGAAAGAGCAGCGTCTTTGGAATGAATAAAATGAAGGTTCAGAGAAAATCTAAAATAGGCGTTATTTTGAGAAATTTTTTTCATTAAAAGATAACAAATTAATGTGTATATCATGTATATTTCTAACATTTGGAAGGAAAAACCCGCCTCTCCGTATCTGTAAAGGTATTCATGTAAAATATGCAGTGGCGTAAAAATAGAGTGTGAAAAGTGAATAAACCCCAATGTACCCAACTGGACAGTTTTGTAAATTATTTCTAGCTTTACGATAACGACACTTTTTTAACCCGAACTTTGGAGGGCTGTTTCCTTGGGAACTGTTCCAGAAAATTCAATTTAATATCGAATGGTGCAGTTTGGCAGATTACAACTAGAATAGTCTGTATAGTTATGGTGAAGTTACCCTGAGATTGTATCAAATGCGCATGACACTTAGCGCGCTATTTTCAAGTTCATTATATTAATTTAAAAATCATAAAAACAGTTATGAAAACATCACATTCTACGTGATTTCATTATTATATGTTACAGAGAAGGCAAAAAATTATAAAACATTACTATTTACACGTAATAATATGAAATTAATAAATAGTGTCATATTTAATTTTGCCGTATTGTCACCTTGGCTTCCACCCGTGTAAAGTGGGATCAAAACATCGAATCACTCTGTATATCAGTGGAGGAGCAGATTTGACCCTATTGAATTATCATTTCCCAGGCGAGCTTTGCTGAATAATGAACTATCGTTAGTTGTGTTAATACGAAATGACATATCTGTCGTGATAGATGCCTTGTCACCTGCAAGTATGGATATGAGAGAGATTAAAATGTACGAAATGTTGAGATTACCGCATAAATTGCGAGTAAAGCTTTGAGCTATCGCATCGGAGTGATTGAAAAAAAAGTAGCAACATGAGGGATATAAACGATACTCGAACTGTAACAGTTTTGTTAGTTTAGATTTGAAATCTGCGAATTGTTGCGAGTAGTATTTGCATATTTAATGAGATATAGGATTGTAGAAAGAGTTTTCAGTGTATGATCTATCCATGAGAATTGTATCATATCCTGATATAACATTTCTGAAATTGAAATCTATATTATTCATATTTCTTCTGAAATAATGACATAGTGAAAGTATTTCCTAGGAAAGTCATCATATTCTGTTGAATATTTCAAACTTATATACTTCGAATGGGAACAAAGCAGTGAGTTCCAAAATAAGATGTGTCTACATTATGCATTGCACGACATAGACATTTTTGAATGAATGATTTGATACTTCCGATCGATTTCTCAGTGCTTTCGTCGTTGAATTGAAGATTCAAGAAGTATCAAGGAATTTGTTTTCAAACACAGTTTCGTCGCATGATAACATTAGCAGACCACTTGAGATATAAAATGAATGCAGAAAAACAAAATATTACCCATAATACAAGAGATGTTTTCAGCGTGAAAAGGAGTAGGAGAATTTCTGAATTTCAGTGATTTCAATGTATGTATTCTAGTATATGACAATAATCCGAAAGAATCGATCCTTCAATTAACCATAAGTTCTATGGATTCTACAGGTTAAAATGAGATTCTGCACTGTCATCCCTTGATTCCACAAAAATTCAGAAGAGTCCATATCTGGTCAGTTCTTAGATTAGCTGGATAAACTACATTGGACTCTTCCAACCAATAAAATCGAACAAGTACATATAAATAGGTTGTTAATTGAGTTGAAGAAGGTAAAAAATGCTAATACACCGGCTTTCATATTTATATGTGCGAATCAATTTCGTTTTTATGAGAATATAACTGGATATTAAACTTTATCATTTGAAAATAATTAGTTTGAATGAATAAGTGCAGATTGTCAATTGGCAGAAAGAATTTTCAATTAACTAATACATACGCCTTCATATTTCTATTTGCAATTTGATTCCATATTTATGAGAAAATAACTGGATATCCATATTTATCAATTCAAAATAATCAGTGAGAATGAATAAGTGCTGATTCTTGATTTGGAGGAAGAATATTTAGTTTGCTAATACACCCGTTTTATATTTCTATTTGCGAACTGATTTCGTTTTCATGAGAAAATAACCAGATATCAATATTCATCAAACGAAAACAATCAGTTTGAATGAATAAGTGCAGGTAGTTAATTAGGAGGAAGAATATCTAATTTGCTAATACACCCGCTTCCATATTTCTATTTACAAATCGATTCCATATTTATGAGAAAATAACTGGATATCAATCTTTATCAATTGAAAATAATTAGTCTGAATGAATAAGTGCAGGCTGTTGACTGGGAAGAAAAATATCGGGTTTGCTAATACACCCGCTTTATATTTCTATCTGCAAATCGATGCCGTGTTTATGAGAAAATGACTGGACATCAATCATTGGTTTCACCCAGGTGCGAGTTCATATTGATATGAATATTGTAATGTATATTTCTCACAATGGTTTCATAGTCAATTATTACACACATTTCAATTTTCTTCAATTGGAAATGATCAGTTTCAATTAATAAGTGTCAATTGGGAGGAAGAAATATCTAATTTGCTAATAAACCCGCTTTCGTATTTCTATTCACAAATCGATCTCATTTTTTATGAGAATATAACTGGATATTCATGATTGAAAATAATCAGTGAGAATGAATTGACCAAACATTCGAATTTTCTTCGTCAATGTAGTCTATTCCGAATCTTCCATTGTATCATAAGAATTATCATGCATGAACAATATACCCACTATTATTTTCACATTTCAAAAACAAAGAGTACTTGATACATACAGAAATAGAGACTCCTACAGAGCTTTGCCTCCGAACGACCAAAGCACAACTTTTAAACATCTGCATATTCATAGTCGTGTTCTGATAATCTGCTTTATTGTAGCCACAGAGCATCTGTCGAGATGAGTAATATTTTTGCAAATGAACTGGGGCTTGTGCGGAGCAAAGCATCTAATAAGGTGTTTACCTTAGTCCTGACCATGAATATTTCATAAGATAATGCTCCTAAATTGAAAGTTTTACAAAACTTACAAACTTAAGAACTTCTAAGTATTCATTTGCTTCGAATGCATGAGCGAG